>ONZH01002184.1:0-67913 GCA_900303285.1 Rhinella marina | reverse complement strand
GCTGAGGTGGATCAAATCCCTGGAAGTCAGGAAAAATAGGAATAACTTGACTTTATGGAGGAATGTATATATGGATTGATGATACTTTTAATTCAATTGGATTATGTTTGATTATACTATTTTTTCTCTCTGTTACAGAAATTGACGCATGTTAAGTTGAAGTTATAAGTTTTTGCTCCGTATTGGAGGTGTATGATTTCCGTTTAAGGAAAAATTGTTTGTTTTTGTTTGTTTTTGTTTGTTTTTACAAATTGTTGATAATGTATATGTCATATTTTTGTTTGTTTTTTACTAATAAAAATTGCCTCCTATACAAGAATATAACTACTAATACTATGTGCTGCCTATGTACAAGAATATAACTACTATAATACTGCTCCTATGTACAAGATTAACTACTATAATACTGCTCCTATGTACAAGAATATAACTACTATAATACTGCTCCTATGTAAGAATATAACTATATAATACTGCTCCTATGTACAGAATATAACTACTATAATACTGCTCCTATGTACAAGAATATAACTACTATAATACTGCTCCTATTGTATAAAATCCTATACTACTATATATACTGCTCCTATGTACAAGAATATAACTACTATAATACTGCCTCCTATATACAAGAATACTGCTCCTAACTACTATAATACTGCTCTATGTACAAATATAACTGCTATAATACTGCTCTATGTAAATACTGTGCTCCTATGTAAAGAATAGAATGTACAAGTATATAACTACTATAATACTGCTCCTATGTACAAGTACTATAATATGTCCTAGAATATAACTACTATAATGTTTTGTTTGTTTTTGTTTGTTTTGAAAATTTGTTGATAATGTATATGTCATATTTTTGTTTGTTTTTACTAATAAAATTGCCTCCTATGTACAAGAAAATAACTACTATAATACTGCTCCTATGTACAAGAATATAACTACTATAATACTGCTCCTGTGTAAGAATATAACTACTATAATACTGCTCCTATTACAAGAATATAACTACTATAATACTGCTCCTATGTACAAGTATAACTACTATAATACTGCTCCTATGTACAAGAATATAACTACTATAATACTGCTCCTATGTACAAGAATATAACTACTATAATACTGTACAATTATACTACTATAAACTGCTCCTATGTACAAGAATATAACTACTATAATACTGCTCCTATGTACAAGAATATAACTACTATAATACTGCTCCTATGTACAAGAATATAACTACTATAATACTGCTCCTATGTACAAGTATATAACTACTATAATACTGCTCCTATGTACAAGAATATAACTACTATAATACTGCTCCTATGTACAAGAATATAACTACTATAATGTTTTTGTTTGTTTTTGTTTGTTTTTGACAAATTTGTTGATAATGTATATGTCATATTTTTGTTTGTTTTTTACTAATAAAAATTGCCTCCTATGTACAAGAATATAACTGCTATAATACTGCCTCCTATGTACAAGAATATAACTACTATAATACTGCTCCTATGTACAAGAATATAACTACTATAATACTGCTCCTGTGTACAAGAATATAACTACTATAATACTGCTCCTATGTACAAGAATATAACTACTATAATACTGCTCCCTATGTACAAGAATATAACTACTATAATACTGCTCCTATGTACAAGAATATAACTACTATAATACTGCTCCTATGTACAAGAATATAACTACTATAATACTGCTCCTATGTACAAGAATATAACTACTATAATACTGTTCCTATGTACAAGAATATAACTACTATAATACTGCTCCTATGTACAAGAATATAACTACTATAATACTGCTCCCTATGTACAAGAATATAACTACTATAATACTGTTCCTATGTACAGGAATATAACTACTATAATACTGCTCCTATATACAAGAATATAACTACTATAATACTGCTCCTATGTACAAGAATATAACTACTATAATACTGCTCCTATGTACAAGAATATAACTACTATAATACTGCTCCTATGTACAAGAATATAACTACTATAATACTGCCTCCTATGTACAAGAATATAACTACTATAATACTGCTCCTATGTACAAGAATATAACTACTATAATACTGTTCCTATGTACAAGAATATAACTACTATAATACTGCTCCTATGTACAAGAATATAACTACTATAATACTGCTCCTGTGTACAAGAATATAACTACTATAATACTGCTCCTATGTACAAGAATATAACTACTATAATACTGCTCCCTATGTACAAGAATATAACTACTATAATACTGCTCCTATGTACAAGAATATAACTACTATAATACTGCTCCTATGTACAAGAATATAACTACTATAATACTGCTCCTATGTACAAGAATATAACTACTATAATACTGCTCCCTATGTACAAGAATATAACTACTATAATACTGTTCCTATGTACAGGAATATAACTACTATAATACTGCTCCTATATACAAGAATATAACTACTATAATACTGCTCCTATGTACAAGAATATAACTACTATAATACTGCTCCTATGTACAAGAATATAACTACTATAATACTGCTCCTATGTACAAGAATATAACTACTATAATACTGCCTCCTATGTACAAGAATATAACTACTATAATACTGTTCCTATGTACAAGAATATAACTACTATAATACTGCTCCTATTAATTTTGTTTTTAAATATTTTAATAAATATACTTTACACAATTATCCTTGTTTTTTCCTTCAATCCTCAGTAGAAATGTGAGATTTTCATGGTTATAAATCTTTACGCTTTTTCTCTCGTCTGAGAATTTGAAACCGTCTTAGTTATGCGGAGGGAAGGCCAAAAACACAGAGAGGGAGAATTTCTCTATCTCTAAGCAGATTCAGTTTTGCGTTGCTTCGGCCTCGCAGTCATGTGTAACCCATTTTCGACATTTTTTCCCCCCGCTGAGTGTATGGACTTCTAACGAGACCCTGATGGGAAGTCGGGTTTAAGACATTATTCTCAGCAGGTTATTTGATCTTTATTTGCTGAATGCATTCAGCTGTGTCCCTATCTCTAAACAATATGAAGAATCTAATGCACGGCACGCTCCATCAGTTCCCAAGCTCATCTTGATTTGCGGAGACAATTACAAGAGCCTTCCTTCAGCAGCCGCTGTGTTCCTCTCAACCTCTGCAAGTGCACAGATTTTATACTTTCCCCCCGTCTAACCCTCTGCCTGCTGGAAACATCATGTCGAGGAATAGAGGCGCCTTGTGTACGTCCTTAAGATGCAGTCAACACAGGACATATGAAGCTCCTGGTCACCAATGCAATATCTGGAACTGGGCCCTCCCCTATTCTGTACTATTTATAGTGCTCTTGTCTCCTTAAGGGGCAGAGGAGCTTTGGGGCCCAGGTGTGATTGCTACCTCTGCACCCCTACTCTAGGGTGAAATGGAGGTAGCATGCAGGGGTGCACCACCAATGAGGCCTGGTGAGGCGATCGCCGCAGGCAGTGGCAAGAGGGGGGCAGCGGAAGGGCCATGGGCTGAAGGTAAGGGGTTAGGTTTAGAAAAGGGCATTGGGGAGGGGGGAGCTGTTTCAGTTTTCACCTCAGCAGAAAAGCTACGTGCACCCCTGGTAGCATACAATGTCCTTACATATGTAACATAATAATGCAATTCCTCCTTACGGTTACAAGAGACAGGTAGAATTGCTTGCTTATTATCTCTGCAGTATTACAATGACTGGAAACCTGCAGCCTGATGCGGCTCACCTGAAATGTACTTTATAGGTCCAACATTCTGCACTGATTAATTTTATAATATATGTTAACAGCTGTACTGTGACATCACTGTGTGTATTATCCCTGTACTGTAACATCACTGTGTTTATTATATCTGTACTGTAACATCACTGTGTTTATTATATCTGTACTGTGACATCACTGTGTTTATTATCCCTGTACTGTGACATCGCTGTGTTTATTATCCCTGTACTGTGACATCACTGTGTTTATTAGCTCTGTACTATGACATCACTGTGTTTATTATCCCTGTACTGTGACATCACTGTGTTTATTATCCCTGTACTGTGACATCACTGTGTGTATTATCCCTGTACTGTTACATCACTGTGTTTATTATATCTGTACTGTAACATCACTGTGTTTATTATATCTGTACTGTGACATCACTGTGTTTATTATCCATGTACTGTGACATCACTGTGTTTATTATCTTTGTACTGTGACATCACTGTGTTTATTATCTCTGTACTGTGACATCACTGTGTTTATTATCCATGTACTGTGACATCACTGTGTTTATTATATCTGTACTGTAACATCACTGTGTTTATTATCCCTGTACTGTGACATCACTGTGTTTATTATCTCTGTACTGTGACATCGCTGTGTTTATTATCCCTGTACTGTGACATCACTGTGTTTATTATCCATGTACTGTGACATCACTGTGTTTATTATATCTGTACTGTAACATCACTGTGTTTATTATATCTGTACTGTAACATCACTGTGTTTATTATATCTGTACTGTAACATCACTGTGTTTATTATATCTGTACTGTAACATCACTGTGTTTATTATCCCTGTACTGTGACATCACTGTGTTTATTATCTCTGTACTGTGACATCGCTGTGTTTATTATCCCTGTACTGTGACATCACTGTGTTTATTATCCATGTACTGTGACATCACTGTGTTTATTATATCTGTACTGTAAAATCACTGTGTTTATTATCCCTGTACTGTGACATCACTGTGTTTATTATATCTGTACTGTAACATCACTGTGTTTATAATATCTGTACTGTAACATCACTGTGTTTATTATCCCTGTACTGTGACATCACTGTGTTTATTATCTCTGTACTGTGACATCGCTGTGTTTATTATCCCTGTACTGTGACATCACTGTGTTTATTATCCCTGTACTGTGACATCACTGTGTTTATTATCTCTGTACTGTGACATCGCTGTGTTTATTATCTCTGTACTGTGACATCACTGTGTTTATTATCCATGTACTGTGACATCACTGTGTTTATTATATCTGTACTGTAACATCACTGTGTTTATTATCCCTGTACTGTGACATCACTGTGTTTATTATCTCTGTACTGTGACATCACTGTGTTTATTATCTCTGTAATGTGACATCACTGTGTTTATTATCTCTGTACTGTGACATCACTGTGTTTATTATCCCTGTATTATGACATCACTGTGTTTATTATCTCTGTACTGTGACATCACTGTTTATTATCTCTGTACAGTGACATCACTGTGTTTATTATGCCTGTACTGTGACATCACTGTGTTTATTATCCATGTACTGTGACATCACTGTGTTTATTATATCTGTACTGTGACATCACTGTGTTTATTATCTCTGTACTGTGACATCACTGTGTTTATTATCCCTGTACTGTGACATCACTGTGCTTATTATCCCTGTGCTGTGACTTTCACTGTGTTTATTATCCCTGTACTGTGACATCACTGTGCTTATTATCCCTGTACTGTGACATCACTGTGTTTATTATCTCTGTACTGTGACATCGCTGTGTTTATTATCCCTGTACTGTGACATCACTGTGTTTGTTATCTCTGTACTGTGACATCACTGTGTTTATTATCCCTGTACTGTGACATCACTGTGTTTATTATCTCTGTACTGTGACATCACTGTGTTTATTATGCCTGTACTGTGAAATCACTGTGTTTATTATCCCTGTACTGTGACATCAATGTGTTTCTTATCCCTGTACTGTGACATCTCTGTGTTTATTATCCCTGTACTGTGACATCACTGTGTTTATGATCCCTGTACTGTGACATCACTGTGTTTATTATCCCTGTACTGTGACATCTCTGTGTTTATTATCCCTGTACTGTGACATCACTGTGTTTATTATCCCTGTACTGTGACATCTCTGTGTTTATTATCCCTGTACTGTGACATCACTGTGTTTATGATCCCTGTACTGTGACATCACTGTGTTTATTATCCCTGTACTGTGACATCTCTGTGTTTATTATCCCTGTACTGTGACATCACTGTGTTTATTATCTCTGTACTGTGACATCACTGTGTTTATTATCCCTGTACTGTGACATCACTGTGTTTATTATCCCTGTACTGTGAAATCACTGTGTTTATTATCCCTGTACTGTGACATCACTGTGTTTATTATCCCTGTACTGTGACATCACTGTGTTTATTATCCCTGTACTGTGACATCACTATGTTTATTATCCCTGTACTGTGACATCACTGTGTTTATTATCTCAGTACTGTGACATCATTGTGTTTATTATCTCTGTACTGGGACGTCACTGTGTTTATTATCCCTATACTGTGACATCACTGTGTATTATCCCTGTACTGTGACATCACTGTGTTTATTATCCCTGTACTGTGACATCTCTGTGTTTATTATCCCTGTACTGTGACATCACTGTGTTTATTATCCCTGTACTGTGACATCACTGTGTTTATTATCCCTGTACTGTGACATCTCTGTGTTTATTATCCCTGTACTGTGACATCACTGTGTTTATTATCTCTGTACTGTGACATCACTGTGTTTATTATCCCTGTACTGTGACATCACTGTGTTTATTATCTCTGTACTGTGACATCGCTGTGTTTATTATCCCTGTACTGTGACATCACTGTGTTTGTTATCTCTGTACTGTGACATCACTGTGTTTATTATCCCTGTACTGTGACATCACTGTGTTTATTATCTCTGTACTGTGACATCACTGTGTTTATTATGCCTGTACTGTGAAATCACTGTGTTTATTATCCCTGTACTGTGACATCAATGTGTTTCTTATCCCTGTACTGTGACATCTCTGTGTTTATTATCCCTGTACTGTGACATCACTGTGTTTATGATCCCTGTACTGTGACATCACTGTGTTTATTATCCCTGTACTGTGACATCTCTGTGTTTATTATCCCTGTACTGTGACATCACTGTGTTTATTATCCCTGTACTGTGACATTCTGTGTTATTTCCTGTACTGTGAATCACTGTGTTTATGATCCCTGTACTGTGACATCACTGTGTTTATTATCCCTGTACTGTGACATCACTGTGTTTATTATCCCTGTACTGTGACATCACTGTGTTTATTATCCCTGTACTGTGACATCACTGTGTTTATTATCCTGTACTGTGACATCACTGTGTTTATTATCCCTGTACTGTGACATCACTGTGTTTATTATCCCTGTACTGTGACATCACTGTGTTTATTATCCCTGTACTGTGACATCACTATGTTTATTATCCCTGTACTGTGACATCACTGTGTTTATTATCTCAGTACTGTGACATCATTGTGTTTATTATCTCTGTACTGGGACGTCACTGTGTTTATTATCCCTAGTACTGTGACATCACTGTGTTATTATCCCTGTACTGTGACATCACTGTGTTTATTATCCCTGTACTGTGACATCTCTGTGTTATTATCCCTGTACTGTGACATCACTGTGTTTATTATCCCTGTACTGTGACATCACTGTGTTTATTATCCCTGTACTGTGACATCTCTGTGTTTATTATCCCTGTACTGTGACATCACTGTGTTTATTATCCTGTACTGTGACATCACTGTGTTTATTATCCCTGTACTGTGACATCACTGTGTTTATTATCCCTGTACTGTGACATCACTGTGTTTATTATCCCTGTACTGTGACATCACTGTGTTTATTATCCCTGTACTGTGACATCACTGTGTTTATTATCCTGTCTGTGACATCCTGTGTTATTCCTGTACTGTACATCACTATGTTTATTATCCCTGTACTGTGACATCACTGTGTTTATTATCTCAGTACTGTGACATCATTCTGTTTATTATCTCTGTACTGGGACATCACTGTGTTTATTATCCCTATACTGTGACATCACTGTGTATTATCCCTGTACTGTGACATCACTGTGTTTATTATTCCTGTACTGTGACATCACTGTGTTTATTATCCTGTACTGTCACATCACTGTGTTTATTATCCCTGTACTGTGACATCACTGTGTTTATTATCCCTGTACTGTGACATCACTGTGTTTATTATCCCTGTACTGTGACATCTCTGTGTTTATTATCCCTGTACTGTGACATCACTGTGTTTATTATCTCTGAACTGTGACAATCACTGTGTTTATTATCCCTGTACTGTGACATCACTGTGTTTATTATCCTGTAATGTGACATCACTGTGTTATTATCCCTGTACTGTGACATCACTGTGTTTATTATCCCTGTAATGTGACATCACTGTGTTTATTATCCCTGTACTGTGACATCACTGTGTTTATTATCCCTGTACTGTGACATCACTGTGTTTATTATCCCTGTACTGTGACATCGCTGTGTTATTATCTCTGGTCTGTGACATCACTGTGTTTATTATCCCTATACTGTGATATCACTGTGTTTATTATCTCTGTACTGTGACATCACTGTGTTTATTAGCTCTGTACTATGACATCACTGTGTTTATTATCCCTGTACTGTGACATCACTGTGTTTATTATCCCTGTAATGTGACATCACTGTGTTTATTATCCCTGTACTGTGACATCACTGTGTTTATTATCCCTGTACTGTCACATCACTGTGTTTATTATCCCTGTACTGTCACATCACTGTGTTTATTGTCTCTGTACTGTGACATCACTGTGTTTATTTTCTCTGTACTGTGACATCACTGTTTGTATTATTCCTGTACTGTGACATCACTGTGTTTATTATCCCTGTACTGTGACATCACTGTGTTTATTATCCCTGTACTGTGACATCACTGTGTTTATTATCCTGTACTGTGACATCTCTGTGTTTATTATCCCTGTACTGTGACACTTTCCTACTGTGAATTTTATTATCCCTGTACTGTGACATCACTGTGTTTATTATCCCTGTACTGTGACATCACTGTGTTTATTATCCCTGTACTGTGACATCACTGTGTTTATTATCCCTGTACTGTGACATCACTGTGTTTATTATCCTGTACTGTGACATCACTGTGTTTATTATCCCTGTACTGTGACATCACTGTGTTTATTATCCCTGTACTGTGACATCACTGTGTTTATTATCCCTGTACTGTGACATCACTGTGTTTATTATCCCTGTACTGTGACATCACTGTGTTTATTATCCCTGTACTGTGACATCACTGTGTTTATTACCCTGTATCTCTGTACTATGAATCTCTGTGTTTATTATCCTGTACTGTCACATCACTGTGTTTATTATCCCTGTACTGTGACATCACTGTGTTTATTATCCTGTACTGTGACATCTCTGTGTTTATTATCCTGTACTGTGACATCACTGTGTTTATTATCTCTGTACTGTGACTCACTGTGTTTATTATCCCTGTACTGTGACATACTGTGTTTATTATCCCTGTAATGTGACATCACTGTGTTTATTATCCCTGTACTGTGACATCACTGTGTTTATTATCCCTGTTACTGTCACATCACTGTGTTTATTATCCCTGTAACTGTCACATCACTGTGTTTATTATCCCTGTACTGTGACATCACTGTGTTTATTATCCCTGTACTGTGACATCCTGATGTTTATTATCCCTGTACTGTGACATAACTGTGTTTATTATCCCGTCTGTGACATCACTGTGTTTATTACGCCTAAACGTGTACACTGTGTTTATTATCTCTGTACTGTGACATCACTGTGTTTATTATGCCTGTACTGTGAAATCACTGTGTTTATTATCCCTGTACTGTGACATCAATGTGTTTCTTATCCCTGTACTGTGACATCACTGTGTTTATTATCCCTGTACTGTGACATCTCTGTGTTTATTATCCCTGTACTGTGACATCACTGTGTTTATTATCTCTGTACTGTGACATCACTGTGTTTATTATCCCTGTACTGTGACATCACTGTGTTTATTATCCCTGTACTGTGAAATCACTGTGTTTATTATCCCTGTACTGTAAAAACACTGTGTTTATTATCCCTGTACTGTGACATCACTGTGTTTATTATCCCTGTACTGTGACATCACTATGTTTATTATCCCTGTACTGTGACATCACTGTGTTTATTATCTCAGTACTGTGACATCACTGTGTATTATCCCTGTACTGTGACATCACTGTGTTTATTATTCCTGTACTGTGACATCACTGTGTTTATTATCCCTGTACTGTCACATCACTGTGTTTATTATCCCTGTACTGTGACATCACTGTGTTTATTATCCCTGTACAGTGACATCACTGTGTTTATTATCCCTGTACTGTGACATCTCTGTGTTTATTATCCCTGTACTGTGACATCACTGTGTTTATTATCTCTGAACTGTGACATCACTGTGTTTATTATCCCTGTACTGTGACATCACTGTGTTTATTATCCCTGTACTGTGACATCACTGTGTTTATTATCCCTGTACTGTGACATCACTGTGTTTATTATCCCTGTAATGTGACATCACTGTGTTTATTATCCCTGTACTGTGACATCTCTGTGTTTATTATCCCTGTACTGTGACATCACTGTGTTTATTATCTCTGTACTGTGACATCACTGTGTTTATTATCCCTGTACTGTGACATCACTGTGTTTATTATCCCTATACTGTGACATCACTGTGTATTATCCCTGTACTGTGACATCACTGTGTTTATTATTCCTGTACTGTGACATCACTGTGTTTATTATCCCTGTACTGTCACATCACTGTGTTTATTATCCCTGTACTGTGACATCACTGTGTTTATTATCCCTGTACTGTGACATCACTGTGTTTATTATCCCTGTACTGTGACATCTCTGTGTTTATTATCCCTGTACTGTGACATCACTGTGTTTATTATCTCTGAACTGTGACATCACTGTGTTTATTATCCCTGTACTGTGACATCACTGTGTTTATTATCCCTGTAATGTGACATCACTGTGTTTATTATCCCTGTACTGTGACATCACTGTGTTTATTATCCCTGTAATGTGACATCACTGTGTTTATTATCCCTGTACTGTGACATCACTGTGTTTATTATCCCTGTAATGTGACATCACTGTGTTTATTATCCCTGTACTGTGACATCACTGTGTTTATTATCCCTGTACTGTGACATCACTGTGTTTATTATCCCTGTACTGTGACATCGCTGTGTTTATTATCTCTGGTCTGTGACATCACTGTGTTTATTATCCCTATACTGTGATATCACTGTGTTTATTATCTCTGTACTGTGACATCACTGTGTTTATTAGCTCTGTACTATGACATCACTGTGTTTATTATCCCTGTACTGTGACATCACTGTGTTTATTATCCCTGTACTGTGACATCACTGTGTTTATTATCCCTGTACTGTGACATCACTGTGTTTATTATCTCTGTACCGTGACATCACTGTGTTTATTTTCTATGTACTGTGACATCACTGTGTTTATTGTCTCTGTACTGTGACATCACTGTGTTTATTTTCTCTGTACTGTGACATCACTGTTTGTATTATTCCTGTACTGTGACATCACTGTGTTTATTATCCCTGTACTGTGACATCACTGTGTTTATTATCCCTGTACTGTGACATCAATGTGTTTATTATCCCTGTACTGTGACATCTCTGTGTTTATTATCCCTGTACTGTGACATCACTGTGTTTATTATCCCTGTACTGTGACATCACTGTGTTTATTATCCCTGTACTGTGACATCACTGTGTTATTATCCCTGTACTGTGACATCACTGTGTTTATTATCCCTGTACTGTGACATCTCTGTGTTTATTATCCCTGTACTGTGACATCACTGTGTTTATTATCTCTGTACTGTGACATCACTGTGTTTATTATCCCTGTACTGTGACATCACTGTGTTTATTATCCCTGTACTGTGACATCACTGTGTTTATTATCCCTGTACTGTGACATCACTGTGTTTATTATCACTGTACTGTGACATCACTGTGTTTATTATCTCTGTACTATGAAATCTCTGTGTTTATTATCCCTGTACTGTCACATCACTGTGTTTATTATCCCTGTACTGTGACATCACTGTGTTTATTATCCCTGTACTGTGACATCTCTGTGTTTATTATCCCTGTACTGTGACATCACTGTGTTTATTATCTCTGTACTGTGACATCACTGTGTTTATCCTGTACTGTGACATCACTGTTTATTATCCCTGTACTGTGACATCACTGTGTTTATTATCCCTGTAATGTGACATCACTGTGTTTATTATCCCTGTACTGTGACATCACTGTGTTTATTATCCCTGTACTGTGACATCACTGTGTTTATTATCCCTGTACTGTCACATCACTGTGTTTATTATCCCTGTACTGTGACATCACTGTGTTTATTATCCCTGTACTGTGACATCACTATGTTTATTATCCCTGTACTGTGACATAACTGTGTTTATTATCCCTGTAATGTGACATCACTGTGTTTATTATCCCTGTACTGTGACATCACTGTGTTTATTATCCCTGTACTGTGACATCACTGTGTTTATTATCCCTGTACTGTGACATCGCTGTGTTTATTATCTCTGGTCTGTGACATCACTGTGTTTATTATCCCTATACTGTGATATCACTGTGTTTATTATCTCTGTACTGTGACATCACTGTGTTTATTAGCTCTGTACTATGACATCACTGTGTTTATTATCCCTGTACTGTGACATCACTGTGTTTATTATCCCTGTACTGTGACATCACTGTGTTTATTATCCCTGTACTGTGACATCACTGTGTTTATTATCTCTGTACCGTGACATCACTGTGTTTATTTTCTATGTACTGTGACATCACTGTGTTTATTGTCTCTGTACTGTGACATCACTGTGTTTATTTTCTCTGTACTGTGACATCACTGTTTGTATTATTCCTGTACTGTGACATCACTGTGTTTATTATCCCTGTACTGTGACATCACTGTGTTTATTATCCCTGTACTGTGACATCACTGTGTTTATTATCCCTGTACTGTGACATCTCTGTGTTTATTATCCCTGTACTGTGACATCACTGTGTTTATTATCCCTGTACTGTGACATCTCTGTGTTTATTATCCCTGTACTGTGACATCACTGTGTTTATTATCCCTGTACTGTGACATCACTGTGTTTATTATCCCTGTACTGTGACATCTCTGTGTTTATTATCCCTGTACTGTGACATCACTGTGTTTATTATCTCTGTACTGTGACATCACTGTGTTTATTATCCCTGTACTGTGACATCACTGTGTTTATTATCCCTGTACTGTGACATCACTGTGTTTATTATCCCTGTACTGTGACATCACTGTGTTTATTATCACTGTACTGTGACATCACTGTGTTTATTATCTCTGTACTATGAAATCTCTGTGTTTATTATCCCTGTACTGTCACATCACTGTGTTTATTATCCCTGTACTGTGACATCACTGTGTTTATTATCCCTGTACTGTGACATCTCTGTGTTTATTATCCCTGTACTGTGACATCACTGTGTTTATTATCTCTGTACTGTGACATCACTGTGTTTATTATCCCTGTACTGTGACATAACTGTGTTTATTATCCCTGTAATGTGACATCACTGTGTTTATTATCCCTGTACTGTGACATCACTGTGTTTATTATCCCTGTACTGTGACATCACTATGTTTATTATCCCTGTACTGTGACATAACTGTGTTTATTATCCCTGTAATGTGACATCACTGTGTTTATTATCCCTGTACTGTGACATCACTGTGTTTATTATCCCTGTACTGTGACATCACTGTGTTTATTATCCCTGTACTGTGACATCGCTGTGTTTATTATCCCTGGTCTGTGACATCACTGTGTTTATTATCCCTATACTGTGATATCACTGTGTTTATTATTCCTGTACTGTGACATCACTGTGTTTATTATCTCTGTACTATGACATCACTGTGTTTATTATCCCTGTACTGTGACATCACTGTGTTTATTATCCCTGTACCGTGACATCACTGTGTTTATTATCCCTGTACTGTGACATCACTGTGTTTATTATCTCTGTACCGTGACATCACTGTGTTTATTTTCTATGTACTGTGACATCACTGTGTTTATTATCTCTGTACTGTGACATAACTGTGTTTATTTTCTCTGTACTGTGACATCACTGTTTGTATTATTCCTGTACTGTGACATCACTGTGTTTATTATCCCTGTACTGTGACATCTCTGTGTTTATTATCCCTGTACTGTGACATCACTGTGTTTATTATCCCTGTACTGTGACATCTCTGTGTTTATTATCCCTGTACTGTGACATCTCTGTGTTTATTATCCCTGTACTGTGACATCTCTGTGTTTATTATCCCTGTACTGTGACATCACTGTGTTTATTATCTCTGTACTGTGACATCACTGTGTTTATTATCCCTGTACTGTGACATCACTGTGTTTATTATCCCTGTACTGTGACATCACTGTGTTTATTATCCCTGTACTGTGACATCACTGTGTTTATTATCCCTGTACTGTGACATCACTGTGTTTATTATCACTGTACTGTGACATCACTATGTTTATTATCCCTGTACTGTGACATCACTGTGTTTATTATCTCAGTACTGTGACATCACTGTGTTTGTTATCTCTGTACTGGGACATCACTGTGTTTATTATCCCTATACTGTGACATCACTGTGTATTATCCCTGTACTGTGACATCACTGTGTTTATTATTCCTGTACTGTGACATCACTGTGTTTATTATCCCTGTACTGTCACATCACTGTGTTTATTATCCCTGTACTGTGACATCACTGTGTTTATTATCCCTGTACTGTGACATCACTGTGTTTATTATCCCTGTACTGTGACATCTCTGTGTTTATTATCCCTGTACTGTGACATCACTGTGTTTATTATCTCTGTACTGTGACATCACTGTGTTTATTATCCCTGTACTGTGACATCTCTGTGTTTATTATCCCTGTACTGTGACATCACTGTGTTTATTATCCCTGTAATGTGACATCACTGTGTTTATTATCCCTGTACTGTGACATCATTGTGTTTATTATCCCTGTACTGTGACATCACTGTGTTTATTATCCCTGTACTGTGACATCACTGTGTTTATTATCCCTGTACTGTGACATAACTGTGTTTATTATCCCTGTAATGTGACATCACTGTGTTTATTATCCCTGTACTGTGACATCACTGTGTTTATTATCCCTGTACTGTGACATCACTATGTTTATTATCCCTGTACTGTGACATCACTGTGTTTATTATCTCAGTACTGTGACATCACTGTGTTTATTATCTCTGTACTGGGACATCACTGTGTTTATTATCCCTATACTGTGACATCACCGTGTATTATCCCTGTACTGTGACATCACTGTGTTTATTATTCCTGTACTGTGACATCACTGTGTTTATTATCCCTGTACTGTGACATCACTGTGTTTATTATCCCTGTACTGTGACATCACTGTGTACATTAGAAGATTACAATATTATATGGATTCCATTCTCTGATATTACCGCTGCATCTGGTCCGGGTGTTGCGGGTCTCATTCCACTTTGCCCCTGTTTGCAGTGTTGTCTCCCATCCTCAATGACAGGGTTAATTCCCAGAATCCAGTGACAGTACCGATATGACGAGACTGTGATTTTTTTCTTACTCTGGAAGGGATGTTAAAATATTTTGACAATGCATGAAAGAAAAAGACAAAGTTAATGAACTGTTGGAGCCGTGAGTAAAAGTGAATCCGTTTACTTATGCATGAAAGTTACTGATTAGCCCGGACTTTGGATCAGGGCTGTAATGAGGGCTCAGCTGGTGGTACCTAGAAGAAGAATCCTGCCTGCTATACGATTATGGAGGCGTCGATTCTGCAGTGACAGCCTCATCAGGCATGCAATGCTATGCTGACAACGGGACCCCTGTGGTCTTTTTATACAGCCTAAAGAGAACTGTTTTAACTTAGAGATGCCCCGGCGAGCTGCGCAGGAGTTATCGCTTCTCTTAGCATCCCACAGTTCGGTGGTAATCCAATTCCCTAAGATTCCTATTTAGCAGTTTATCCTGTCCTTCCTAAGGCTTTATGAAATTGAAATTCTCTATTCATTGCACTGGGAAACAATGATATTTATATCCATATTACTGCTATAACTGATGCTGGGTTATACTCTGTAATTCGTGGTGTTGGGCACTAGAGGGCAGTATGTCACATCAGGTCTGGTCACTACTCAATCTCTATGGAGTGGACCTGCCTCAATCCTTAATGATCAATGTGAAATTGGGAGAATTACATTATCATATATTATAAAGATGCTAATTGGTGTTTTTAATTTTGTACAAGGTGAAGTTTTCTTTATAACCAGAGCCGCATATAGCGAAGACCAGTGATATCATCAAGGCCTCAGATATTTTATTAATTCTATTAGAGCTGACACTCAGAAGTCAACCAGCACCTGGAGGATCAGGTTCCATTGAAATATTCCACAATTATTTTTTTTCTCCAGTAATCATGCATGGGCTGATATTTTTTCTGAACACTAGAGGGCAGTACACTATATTAGGCCTAGCCTCTACAGAAACTCTCTGGTGCTGATCTGCCTCAATCTTCCTTGATCAACATGATTTTGGGTGAATTAAAGGTTAAATCAACTGATTCCAATAGGTCCATCTTCAATGAAATCGATATCTGACCATATTTTATCTCTAAAGCATCTGTACCTACCTGCAGGGGCATAACTACCATAGCGACAGACCATGCAACTGCTATGGGGCCCAGGGCAAGAGGGGGCCCAGTCTTAGTTGGGATCATCTCCTCTTCTACTGGAGGTGAAAACTTGGTCAGAACATTTAGCAAATGAAGCCGTGGAAAAATGGCCCAAGGGTCATTGAAAGGGGTTTAGGCAGAAACCCTTCTGTCCTGTGTGGGGGGCCTGGTTTGATCCTTGCTATGGAGCCCTTACTTCTCTATGTATGCCACTGACTACATAATCCTCGCTATAAGGTCAGACAACCCCTTCAAATATTTTTGGCTGGTGAGTGCAATCACAGGCCAGAAAAGGTTAATGGAACACTCCATGCAAAAAAATGATACATTGTTGCATGCCTAATTCAGGACCTCAGAGGTGGAGCACTGCACCACAGAGTGAATTCTTGTGTCATGCTCCGCCCCCACAGGCCTTGTTCTAGGCATGACACATTGTATCAGTTTTGCCTGAAGTGTTTATTGGTCAAACTTGCAAAAATGTCCGCCTCCACAACGAGGTGTAACCCTTAAAGCTCTAGCCTACGTTGTTGCTCGGTAACCCTTGCTATCACAGAATGAGCAAATGTATTTAACCCTCACGATCTGATTATGATAGATGAAGGGGGTGTCACAAAGATTGACACTTGCGTACATACCACTGACATAACGATCGCTCAATATTTATGATATTCCCCGATTACAGCAAACCGGAAAGACACACAAGCTGTCGAATTGCTAGAAATCAAATATTACAGTAGATGAGACCTGGGATGCGCTCAGTCGTTGATCCCCGTGGGGGTCTCATGCTCGTGCTTGTTTGGAGTCTGCAGTCATGCTTTGATAACTCCCCCAGATCCCTGCAGGGTTGCACTCTGTACTAGTGGAAGAAACCTCTAGTTACAAGGGAGAGCAGCGAAACGAGACTGAGATGTCAACCAGAGAGACTGGAAGCATTGAGACTCAAAAGCAAAAATGAAAAACAAAAATGTTTCTTTCTTTGTTCATATCACTTGAAAATCAGTTTTTGTAACATCTGTTTATTCTGTGTAAAGTCTGACACATCATACTTTTCATCATTTTTATAGGCGAGACCTTCGGACCACCCAAAAAGTAAACCAAAAATAAGCAAAACGAGTCAAATATTCACTGTCCCAGCTCTGACATCTCGCTATTCACAATGGATACATGTTAGGTTGAGCTGAGTATACATGTTTCAGTAGCAGCTAAGTTTGCAGTACTGAAATAGATGACAGAAAGGCAGCTAGGTAATCCTTGGCCCAGCAGAGAGGACATAGCTGGGCCAAGTCTGCAACACAGCAATACAGTCAGTAGGCAAACCAGCCAATTCAGGGTTCAGCAGGTTCAGGCTCGGGTTCAGATTCATAGTTCAACTCAAGTTCAGATTCAGGCTCAGATTCAGGGTTCAAGCCCAGGTTCAAATTCAGGGTTCAGTCGCAAGTTCAGATTCCGGGTTCAGGATCAGGTTCAGATTCAGGATTCAGGCTCAGGTTCAGATTCAGGGTTCAAGCTCAGGTTCAGAATCAGGATTCAGGCTTAGGTTTTGAGTTGAGGATTAGATTCAGAGTTCAGGCTGTGGTTCAGATTCAGGATTCAGTCTCAGGTTCAGATTCAGGCTCAGGTTCAGATGTGGGCTCAAGCTCGGAATCAGGGTTTTGCTTTGGATTGAGGGTTCAGGCTGTGGTTCAGATTCAGGATTTAGACTCTGGTTCAGATTGAGGGTTTAGACTCCGATTCAGAATCAAGTTTCAGGCTTAGGTTCAGAATCAAGGTTCAGGCTCAGGTTCAACTCCCGCTGGTGGTGGTTGTATATACAGTATGCAGTAAGCTCCTGATCTCCCTCTAGTGGTGGTTGTATATACAGTATGCAGTAAGCTCCTGAGCTCCCTCTAGTGTTGGCTATACAGTACAGACCAAAAGTTTGGATACACCTTCTCATTCAAAGAGTTTTCTGTATTTTCATGACTATGAAAATTGTAGATTCACACTGAAGGCATGAAAACTATGAATTATGTACATGTGGAATTATGTAATTAACAAAAAAGTGTGAAACAACTGAAAATATGTCTTATATTCTTGGTTCTTCAAAGTAGCCACCTTGTGCTTTGATTACTGCTTTGCACACTCTTGGCATTCTCTTGATGAGCTTCAAGAGGTAGTCACCTGAAATGGTATTCCAACAGTCTTGAAGGAGTTCCCAGAGATGCTTAGCACTTGTTGGCCCTTTTGCCTTCACTCTGCGGTCCAGCTCACCCCAAACCATCTCGATTGGGTTCAGGTCTGGTGACTGTGGAGGCCAGGTCATCTAGCGTAGCACCCCATCACTCTCCTTCTTGGTCAAATAGCCCTTACACAGCCTGGAGGTGTGTTTGGGGGTCATTGTCTTGTTGATAAATAAATTATGGTCCAACTAAACGCAATCCGGATGGAACAGCATGCCGCTGCAAGATGCTGTGGTAGCCATGCTGGTTCACTATGCCTTCAATTTTGAATAAATCCCCAACAGTGTCACCAGCAAAGCCCCCCCCACACCATCACACCTCCTCCTCCATGCTTCACGGTGGGAACCAGGCATGTAGAGTCCATCCGTTCACCTTTTCTGCGTCGCACAAAGACACGGTGGTTGGAACCAAAGATCTCAAATTTGGACTCATCAGACCAAAGCACAGATTTCCACTGGTCTAATGTCCATTCCTTGTGTTCTCTTCCGCTTGTTGCCTGTCCTTAGCAGTGGTTTCCACCATGAAGGCCTGCTGCACACAGTCTCCTCTTAACAGTTGTTGTAGAGATGTGTCTGCTGCTAGAACACTGTGTGGCATTGACCTGGTCTCTAATCTGAGCTGCTGTTAACCTGCCATTTCTGAGGCTGGTGACTCGGATGAACTTATCCTCCACAGCAGAGGTGACTCTTGGTCTTCCTTTCCTGGGGCGGTCCTCATGTCAGCCAGTTTCTTTGTAGCACTTGATGGTTTTTGCGACTGCACTTGGGGACACTTTCAAAGTTTTCCCAATTTTTCGGACTGACTGACCTTCATTTCTTAAAGTAATGATGGCCACTCGTTTTTCTTTACTTAGCTGCTTTTTTCTTGCCATAATACAAATTCTAACAGTCTATTCAGTAGGACTATCAGCTGTGTATCCACCTGACTTCTGCCCAACACAACTCATGGTCCCAACCCCATTTATAAGGCAAGAAATCCCACTTATTAAACCTGACAGGGCACACCTGTGAAGTGGAAACCATTTCAGGTGACTACCTCTTGAAGCTCATCAAGAGAATGCCAAGAGTGTGAAAAGCAGTAAACAAAGCAAAAGGTGGCTACTTTGAAGAACCTAGAATATAAGACATATTTTCAGTTGGTTCACACTTTTTTGTTAAGTATATAATTCCACATGTGTTAATTCATAGTTTTGATGCCTTCAGTGTGAATCTACAATTTTCATAGTCATGAAAATACAGAAAACTCTTTGAATGAGAAGGTGTGTCCAAACCTTTGTTCTGTACTGTATATATCTGTATGTAGTAATCTCCTGAGCTCCCTCTATTGGTGACTGTATATATCTGTATGCAGTAAGCTCCTGAGCTCCCTCTAGTGGTGGCTGTATTCATCTCTATGCAGTAATCTCCTGAGCTCCCTCTAGTGGTGGCTGTATATATCTGTATGCAGTAAGCTCCTGAGTTCCCTCTGGTGGTGGCTGTATATATCTGTATGCAGTAAGCTCCTGAGCTCCCTCTAGTGGTGGCTGTATATATCTGTATGTAGTAATCTCCTGAGCTCCCTCTAGTGGTGACTGTATATATCTGTATGTAGTAATCTCCTGAGCTCCCTCTAGTGGTGACTGTATCTATTGGTATGCAGTAATCTCCTGAGCTCCCTCTAGTGGTGACTGTATATATCTGTATGTATTAATCTCCTGATCTCCCTCTAGTGGTGGTTGTATTTATCTGTATGCAGTAATCTGCTGAGCTCCCTCTAGTGGTGACTGTATATATCTGTATGCAGTAATCTCCTAAGCTCCTTCTAGTGGTGGCTACAGGCCAGGGTGTTAAACCTATTTAGATTTAAAAAACAATAAAAACTACATGGTGCCAAAAGTGGACATTCCCTTTAAGAATTGCATATCTACTGTTTTTTAATGACATGTTGTTATATCCCCTGAGATCCCGATTCACCGTTGCTCCTTATCTAGATCACATCTTCCTCTTTGTCAGGAATTTGCATAAGTTGATTGCAGGTTGGTTAACTGGAGGAAATTCATTCTGCTCCATCACAAGGCGTCTGCATCCTTCGTTGTTTTCGCTCACGTCACTTGAAGTGTTTGGCATTTGATGTCGGAGCTGTTAATTCTGCGGCGAGGTGCTGGCATTTACTGCGCTCGCTGCTCTCTCACACAAACTTCCATTAAGAATTAAATCATCTCATTAGGAGAACAGAAAATAGGCTCAGAGATTGTGCAGCCGCCTTTTCCGCCGCCCTCCAGGGACATCTCAATGCAGGGTTTCCCATTTAAGAGTTTGGGGGGGGGATAAAAATCACTTTAAGGGAGAGTGGTCCATGCTTTGTGGTGTTCCTCAAGGGAGGTCCATACCCCCTTGATCATCTCCAATCACTATGGGTTGGATATGACATCTGCACTAATGCAGATGAATGTGTTATTAAAGATAATGCAATCAGTTTTAATTGCAATCATATGATATCATGAGATGTTCTACCAATGGCAAATTTAGGTCTTCTACCATAGCATAGACCATAAAGGTACCTAGAAATATCCATCTGCATCCTTCTGCCACGTGGACAAGACAAGATGCTACTAACTTTGAGGTACATCAATGGGGTCACTTTATGGTGCTGGGTTCTACCACCCAAGAGAGAAGCCGGGACTGGTGACATCACAATACCATCACGTATTGGAGCATACCATTTTAAGGGCTGTACCATAAATCTCAATAAGTTGGATTGAATAGTTTTGGAATTAGGTCGAATTAGTATTGCCTCGATGAGAATGAAGACAGAGCCTGCTCGGTGGGGTCAGGTCTTTTTTTTGGTGGTGCTAAGCTGAGGCATGTTTTTTTTGGGGGAGATCCTTTGAATTGGACTACATCTCAAAGTCTTCTTTGATGACCCTTTTGTATCTACATCATTCTTTTGCATTGCATCCAGGTATAAGAACGATAATGCAGATTTGCTCCTAAGGTTTGGATCAATGAGATGTGCTACATCCAATCGCAGTCCATGGCCACCACCCTTAAATATTGTGATCAAAATTCCTGGAAATAAAAGGTCTCTATTTCACACTGCCAAGCTATGTCGGCGTGCCAGCCGAGCCTCATTGGAATTTTACCTACTCGTCTTCTGCTTGTTCCTGGCGTCATCATGGCAGAGATATTTGCTTTTTGCTCCCTTCGGGTAATGAATAAAGTGTAAGGTTATGTAGGGAAATAAAGAAGGATAAAGCCTGGCGTAGTGAGCGTGGATGCACACCTCCATCAGGTATAATGTCAGCGATGAAAAGAGAGAAGAATTCATCTGCGGGAGGACTATCGAGTGGCTGGTTTTCAAGGTAAAATTACCATGGATACAACCACCGTCGAGATGAAGCGTCTCTTCACATCTGCTGTCAGTGCTATAATAGTTAAGGCTGAGCCGCTTTTTTATTTTATAGACTACTGTGTGGAATTATAGCATTAATCATGAGACGGCCTTCATTCATGCAATTTTCCGATCACCTGCTGTATGGCTTGTCTTCAATTTCACCTTCAAAACTTCTCTTGTGCTGCACCTCCCCTATAGAACGAGCTGGCTGACTTCATCAAGCTTTCATTCACCTCTTCAGAAAAAAACCTTCATGGCAAAATGTCTTCTTCTCTTACGTCATTTGCTCAAAAACTGTAGATGTCCAAGTTTAGCTTCTTCATGACGTACCTTCAAAACTTCTCTTGTGCTGCACATCCCCTACAGAACGAGTTGGCGCTCTTCATCAAACTTCAATCACCTCTTGAGCAAAACCTTCATGGCCAAATGTCTTTTTCTCTTACATCGTTTGCTTGAAAACTGTAGATGTCCAAGTTTAGCTTCTTCAAGACTTCAATTTCACCTTCAAAACTTCTCTTGTGCTGCACATACCCTACAGAACGAGCTGGTGACCTTCATCAAACTTTCAATCACCCTTGAGCAAAATGGCCAAATGTCTTCTTCTCCTACGTCATCTGCTCGAAAACTGTAGATGTCCAAGTTTAGCTTCTTCATGACTTACCTTCAATTTCATCTTCAAAACTTCTCTTGTGCTGCAGATCCCCTACAAAACGAGCTGGCGCCCCTTCATCAATCTTCAATCACCTCTTGAGCAAAACCTTCATGGCCAAATTTCTTCTTCTCCTACGCCATTTGCTCGAAAACTGTAGATGTCCACAGGGGCGTAGCTAAAGGCTCATGGGCCCTGATGCAAGCATTCAGCTTGGGCCCCCCTTCCCTCCGTGCTTTGTGGCCAGGGGCAGGGGAACACAGCATCTTCATTCTTCCCAAGGCAAAAATTGAAATGGCACCACCCCTCCCCATGCCAAATTCTTGACCTAACCCTCTCTCTCCAGCCAGAGATGTAACTTGACTATCATGCACTTTCTATAACACCAGTGTCTTCTTATGAGGCACAAGGGTCTTTGGGCCCCCTCAGGCTCCTGGGCCCGGTAGCGACTGCTACCTCTGCACCCCCTATAGCTACGCCCCTGGATGTCCAAGTTTAGCTTCTTCATGACTTACCTTCAAAACTTCTCTTGTGCTGCACATCCCCTACAGAACGAGCTGGCGCCCTTCATCAAACTCTCAATCACCCTTGAGCAAAATGGCCAAATGTCTTCTTCTCCTACGTAATTTTCTTGAAAACTGTAGTGTCCAAGTTTAGCTTCTTCATGACTTACCTTCAATTTCACCTTCAAAACTTCTCTTGTGCTACACATCCCCTATAGAACGATTAGGTTCCCTTCATCAAACTTTCAATCACCATTTGGCCAAATGTCTTCTTCTCTTACGTCATTTGTTGGAAAACTGTAGATGTCCAAGTTCAGCTTCTTTCCTCCATACCAAGACTTTCATCATACAGATCCTCAGCAGTTGACTGGCCCACCAGAGAACCAGAGGATGCTCCAATCGGCCCAGGCTCTGATACCTTAGTGAGACCCAAATGTCCAGGAGAAAAGAAAACATTTGGTGCTGTCTTTGGAACCAGTCACTTGGCACTAGAGTTTGTTCATTCTCAGGGTTGGGCCCCGAGAATAATTACCTCTGGTGGCCTCAAGCAACCCCTGCAGATCCTGATTGCTGTTTGAGTCTTTTGAAATGATCCTAATGATCCTGGAGTGAAGTTATTTGGTTTACCATGAGATTGCCCTACCATGTGCGTTCTCTGTAGACATATTAGATTGCAAGCTCCACTAGAAGCTTAATGGGCTTAATTAGCACAAGATTGTCTTCTGAGGAGCATATACTACACATTTAAACGTGATAAGTGTCTTCTCGCATGTCCCATCTTGCTTGAAACTCAATCATGGTGTCTGAGACAGTCTCATTCTTCTTGCCTTTTTTGTTATAGAATTTTACAACAGTAAGTTGCTCGAATACCAGTTTATTGGGAGGAACCAGTTTGCTCTCTACTAGATGTCTATGTCCATCATACTGTTACTTTTAGCAACTGATATTGAAGCCAATATCTAAATATTAGGTTCATAAATCTAATGAATGATAGAAAGACCATTAATGTCTCGATACAGGTCAACCGAGAAGGTTCCTACTATAGGTTTTGGTGGATTTGACCATGGACTGTTGACTTCACAGCATGAGTTTGCAGCTATCGTATGCAAAATGTAAGTGGTAAAATATTATATAGGAAATATTTTTGAAAATATCATACTGACTTCAGTCTTTTATGGTTGTAGACCTTGGACATTAAGGATAGTACCCCATCTCGTCACACTTTTCATCTATAGAACCCTATTGTCGCATAGACTTCAGTTTGGGTAGATTATAAATATGGGCACTAATAATCTGATTTGATTGAAGAACATTAAGGACCCACCTGCCGTGGCCGGACCTATAGATCATTACTAGAACTTCTCTAGTCAATGAGGAACCAAAGTTGTCAGGACCTTCAAAACCAAACAAAACCATTAAAGACTAACCAAGAGGTTGTCAATTGTCCAAATACCAGAAGATACCACCAGTGAAGGTCCAACAGCTGGGGATCAGTCAGGCATCTAAACGTCTTAGCTGGATTTTCTCAAGGCTTACTTTCTGGCAAGTGCTGGTCCACAATGATAATCACTAACTTGTTGGATGTTTTCAGGTCCTCCACTTTTGTCTTGGTATCTCTTTTGACCTTCTGGAATCTTGTATATTTTTCTATTGATGCTTGGTCTTGTGCATTTCTGGTCTTCTTGGTACTATGGTTGCTGGTTACCCCAGTCTTGGCCAATTGATCATCTCTACTTGTTGCAGTTGTATCTACTAAGGAGACCTGGGCTTGCTGGTTATAATAGAATTGTCTTAGCATTATCCTCAAGGTGCTCATGCCCATCACTTGGTAAAGCCTACTGCTACCAGCTTCCGATACACAATAGCTATGAGCCAAATGCTTCTTCCCTAACCCTAACCCTCTATTCCTCTCGACCCTCCATATACATATATGATTAACTCGGTGAAGGTGAGAAGGCCACTCCCAAGCACAAGTAGATGGATTTGGGTGACATTCATCTAATGGCTATGGTCACCTTTAGATAAGTGTCTGAGATCTTTTATGTGGACCTCACTACCTAGTGGTTGAATGAAGGACAAACATTCTTAGAAAAAGCTGGGTTAAATTGGTTAAAACAATAAAACACATTATACCTCCCTGATTCACTGCCTTTGCTCCTCAGCCAATCACTGTCCACAGCAATGACCCGCCTCAGCCAGTGATTGGTTGAACAATCATTTCCTGTATCTTAAGAAGAGCCAGGAGATCAAGGGCAGGATCGGGAAGTGTGGGAATGGCATTTGTGTGGGATTGTGAGGTAATTATTGCGTGATTTACTTTTTGAACCCAACCTTCCCCTTTTCTAAGAATTTTTAATCTACCGGTCAAACCCTTTAATGGGAAGGAATCTGAATAGCTGTAATATCTTCAGGAAGAAGATATTCCTTACGCATTGTTCACCTGCATAGTATCTCTACTTCCTCTGCTTTCAACTCACGCAATCAATTTCCTTAATTAGTTTTTAATCAGAAAAAGATTACCAGTTACCTACGAGTATGAGACATGTAGGTGCTTCATTACCATGCAAGTGAGATTTTTCTTATGTAATAAGACAGTCTCCGCAGGTTTGATCAGAGAGAGCATAAATAAGACTGTTTATCAAGACGCGCTGCCTCCTTCTCATTCTTATTGTCATCTTACTGCCCTGAGAATCTTTATATTCGGCAACTTCTGCAGTTAACAAAGCTTCTGTACTGAGAACACTATGGAAAATTCATTAATTGTATCACACTCAGCAATTACTGCTCCGAGCCAAGGCCAATCTGGTCACCAAGCATTTCAATACTGACAAGTTATATTATTGTATATAGGAGCAGTATTATAGTAGTTATATTCTTGTACATAGGAGCAGTATTATAGTAGTTATATTCTTGTACATAGGAGGCAGTATTATAGTAGTTATATTCTTGTACATAGGAGGCAGTATTATAGTAGTTATATTCTTGTACATAGGAGCAGTATTATAGTAGTTATATTCTTGTACATAGGAGGCAGTATTATAGTAGTTATATTCTTGTACATAGGAGGCAGTATTATAGTAGTTATATTCTTGTACACAGGAGTAGTATTATAGTAGTTATATTCTTGTACACAGGAGTAGTATTATAGTAGTTATATTCTTGTACATAGGAGCAGTATTATAGTAGTTATATTCTTGTACATAGGAGCAGTATTATAGTAGTTATATTCTTGTATATAGGAGCAGTATTATAGTAGTTATATTCTTGTACATAGGAGCAGTATTATAGTAGTTATATTCTTGTACATAGGAGCAGTATTATAGTAGTTATATTCTTGTACATAGGAGCAGTATTATAGAAGTTATATTCTTGTACATAGGAGGCAGTATTATAGTAGTTATATTCTTCTACATAGGAGCAGTATTATAGTAGTTATATTCTTGTATATAGGAGCAGTATTATAGTAGTTATATTCTTGTACATAGGAGGCAGTATTATAGTAGTTATATTCTTGTACATAGCAGCAGTATTATAGTAGTTATATTCTTGTATATAGGAGCAGTATTATAGTAGTTATATTCTTGTACATAGGAGGCAGTATTATAGTAGTTATATTCTTGTACATAGGAGGCAGTATTATAGTAGTTATATTCTTGTACATAGGAGAAGTATTATAGTAGTTATATTCTTGTACATAGAAGGCAGTATTATAGTAGTTATATTCTTGTACATAGGAGCAGTATTATAGTAGTTATATTCTTGTACATAGGAGCAGTATTATAGTAGTTATATTCTTGTATATAGGAGCAGTATTATAGTAGTTATATTCTTGTATATAGGAGCAGTATTATAGTAGTTATATTCTTGTACATAGGAGCAGTATTATAGTAGTTATATTCTTGTACATAGGAGCAGTATTATAGTAGTTATATTCTTGTACATAGGAGCAGTATTATAGTAGTTATATTCTTGTACATAGGAGGCAGTATTATAGTAGTTATATTCTTTTACATAGGAGAAGTATTATAGTAGTTATATTCTTGTACATAGAAGGCAGTATTATAGTAGTTATATTCTTGTACATAGGAGCAGTATTATAGTAGTTATATTCTTGTACATAGGAGCAGTATTATAGTAGTTATATTCTTGTACATAGGAGCAGTATTATAGTAGTTATATTCTTGTACATAGGAGCAGTATTATAGTAGTTATATTCTTGTACATAGGAGCAGTATTATAGTAGTTATATTCTTGTACATAGGAGCAGTATTATAGTAGTTATATTCTTGTACATAGGAGCAGTATTATAGTAGTTATATTCATGTACATAGGAGGCAGTATTATAGTAATTATGTTCTTTTATATAGAGGGCCGTACCCTATTAGCTTCAGCTCTTTACTTTTCCAGCAATGGGAAAATCTAAGTCATTTCTGATGTATAACTAGGTAGCGGTTTTCCTTCACTACAGTGTAGATTGTTAGATAACCTGGATTACTGGATACCAGGACTGCTAACCAACAAATGGTGAGTTCAGCTCTGGAGTATAATACAGGATGTAACTCGGGATCAGTACAGGATAAGTAATGTATGTACACAGTGTCTGCACCAGAAGAATAGTGAGTGCAGCTCTGGAGTATAATACAGGATGTAACTCAGGATAATAACAGGATTAATAATATTGTGTGTTTACAAGGTCAGGCCCACTCTTCATGTAGAATACATATACTGCTCAATGAGATTTATGGGTAAACATTCAGTTTAATATAAATTGATGCCTTGGTCATTCGGTTGAACAGGTTTTGTATTTTGCAGACAATAGATCTCAAAAACCCGTAGAGAATTAAAAAAACAAAACAAAAACACCAATTTAGAGAATAATTATAATATCTTTCCCCGGAGGAAAGGATTATTTAAGGATGACAACTCTTGCATTGAAGGGGTTAAGTGGTGCTGCAGACAGGCGGTAGAATAACTGGCTGGCCTTACAGTGCATGCAGGGATATAATTAAGAAAACAATTCAATCTCATTAGTAAATGTGATGGGGTCTGGGAGAGAGATGCCAGAGTAATTGAAATGAGCGCCTTCCCCCGGGGAGGGGGGGGTCACGTACCCTCTCACAGACCACTGGTATTTTGGCATGTTTAAGAAATTATTCTGATCCTTCAATGGCGTAAGGAACAAAAATGTGTGTTGCAGATGAATGGAGGGACAGGAGGGGATCTCAGAAGGGGTTGCTATATGTGGTGCAGGGGTAGCCGTTGCACCCAGGCCCTGGTACAGACTCCTAAATCTGCATCCACTATAGCTGCACCCCTGTCGCTGACTGACATAGCACGGCCGACCCCTATCATTTGTTATCTTCTCCTTTACATAAAGCAGATCCATTGCTATAAGCAATTTATTTTATATCAACACCTTCCCTGCGGCAGACTCCCTCCGTGCTGACGCGGCATGGTCGGGGATTTATGTTCCAGAGACAATCAGCTGCTACAGGATAAGGGTGGGGTGGCATTTATTGTAGCGCTGTCTGCAGAATGCTCCAGAGAAGAGCGACCAGTTTGTATGTATCTGCATGATATGGAGCCACGCTGCATGATATGGAGCCACGCTGCATGATATGGAGCCACGCTGCGTGCCGGCCGGCTGGACTGATGAATGCGGACTCCATTGCAGCAGTAGGCGGAGACGTGAAATATACAAGGGGCTGGGGGGGCAGTCATCACCTACAGCAGGGTTGCCAACCTTCCTTTCAAATTTTTCTGGACAACTGAACCAAAATTTACGGACGGCCGAAAATTTTTACGGACATACGCCACACCCCCTTTTTAGAGGACACGCCCCCCCCTACCACGCCCCCAGAATAAAGAGGATTGTTCAGTAGTTAAAAATAAAATATGGCATATGGAAAAGAAATCAACAGTTTTCAGCTGTTACATCCCTGCCATTGAGTGCTTTGTCTATATGGCTGCAGTGATGATGCCTGTGACACGCTGGACTATCTGGCATCATTGCTGCTGCCATGTAAACAAAGACTGACAGGGACGTAACGGGCAAGTGTCACAATGTTGGTGTTCTGCACGCTGATGTGCAGGTGTATGGCATGTGTCCACTGCAGCCAGTTCTCAGCATTAGCTCACTGATTGGTGATTGGCTGCAGCAGTAACATACCATATACCAGCAAGTCCTTGCTGAAGAAATAGGCAACACATATTTGATGGACATGATATTCACCATTACCAAACGTACAAGATGACACATCACCACGAACCTCTTAAGTCCAGTGACGTCTCCATGATGTAGATCTTCTCTTTTCTCATCTTCTCTATTTGGCCCACACCGCCATGACACTTCTTTCAGCCCCATCTTCTCTCTGCAGAGTTTGCCACAAAGACATCATAGATTAACCACTTTTCTGTTATCCTGCTGCTGCCCAAAATACTGTGCCCACTGTTCTCCCCAATGTCCCCAAACACTATACTGTAGATATAACAGTGCCATATAGGTAGGATCCCATATAGTTACAGTGCTCCCCAAAGTCCCACTGATAGTAATAATTCTCTCCCAGAGTGCCCTCATTAGTAATAGTGCCCCAATAGTGATAATTTTAGCAGTAGTGCCCTCGATATTGTACTAATAATAGTAACACCCCCAATAGTACCCCTGGTAGTAGTAATAATTCCCCATAATAGAAATCATTTTTCCGATAGCGCCTCCAGTAGTGCTCCCAGAAATAATAAGGACCCGCTGTAATGGTCCTCAGAGCAGCCCACTGTGCCCCCATCAGACCTCAGAGCAGCCCACTGTGCCCCCATCAGACCTCAGAGCAGCCCACTGTGCCCCCATCAGACCTCAGAGCAGCCCAGTGTGCCCCCATCAGACCTCAGAGCAGCCCAGTGTGCCCCCATCAGACCTCAGAGCAGCCCAGTGTGCCCCCATCAGACCTCAGATCAGCCCATTGTGCCCCCATCAGACCTCAAATCAGCCCATTGTGCCCCATCAGACCTCATATCAGCCCACTGTGCCCCCATCGGACCTCAGAGCCGCCCACTGTGCCCCCATCGGACCTCAGAGCCGCCCGCTGTGCCCCCATCGGACCTCACAGCAGCCCGCTGTGCCCCCATCAGACCTAAGAGCAGCCCGCTGTGCCCCCATCAGACCTCAGAGCAGCCCCACTGTGCCCCCATCAGACCTCAGAGCAGCCCACTGTGCCCCCATCAGACCTCAGAGCAGCCCACTGTGCCCCCATCAGACCTCAGAGCAGCCCACTGTGCCCCATCAGACCTCAGAGCAGCCCACTGTGCCCCCATCAGACCTCACAGCAGCCCACTGTGCCCCCATCAGACCTCACAGCAGCCCACTGTGCCCCCATCAGACCTCACAGCAGCCCACTGTGCCCCCATCAGACCTCACAGCAGCCCACTGTGCCCCCATCAGACCTCACAGCAGCCCACTGTGCCCCCATCAGACCTCACAGCAGCCCACTGTGCCCCCATCAGACCTCACAGCAGCCCACTGTGCCCCCATCAGACCTCACAGCAGCCCACTGTGCCCCCATCAGACCTCACAGCAGCCCACTGTGCCCCCATCAGACCTCACAGCAGCCCACTGTGCCCCCATCAGACCTCACAGCAGCCCACTGTGCCCCATCAGACCTCACAGCAGCCCACTGTGCCCCCATCAGACCTCACAGCAGCCCACTGTGCCCCCATCAGACCTCACAGCAGCCCACTGTGCCCCCATCAGACCTCACAGCAGCCCACTGTGCCCCCATCAGACCTCACAGCAGCAGCCCACTGTGCCCCCATCAGACCTCACAGCAGCCCACTGTGCCCCCATCAGACCTCACAGCAGCCCACTGTGCCCCCATCAGACCTCACAGCAGCCCACTGTGCCCCACTCCTCCACCCTCCCCCCCCCCCTTGGCCTTGTGTTGTCTGCGGCTGGGCTGGCTGGCTCAGGCTCAGGGGGACTTAGCTGCTTATCCATTCATCGGATCCCCCCTAACAGGCAACCCCCTCACCCCACCCCCCGCCCACCACTTGCCTTGCCTTGGCTTGGCATTCCACTACTCTCTCCGAGACTCCGCACGCCACAGCAGTGGCGCTGACAGCCCGCCCGGTCCGGCCCCTTTCTCCACGACTCCACCTCCAGGTAATTATTACTAGAATGAATGAATGAATGCTTGCGTGCTTACAGCACATCGCCGGCCCGCCCTCCCAGAGCGCCATTGCGGCCAGGGAGAGCTGCCGGAACTTTTAACTACTGTATGCCCTAAGTCTGCATGCGTAATTGCGTACGCAGTACAGACTTCGGGTTTTTACCACTAAAATCCAAGGACGCTGTTTTTTTCTGCCGGACGCTACGGACGGCAGAGAAAAACAACGATTTTTTGCGGACTGTCCGTAAATATACGGACGGTTGGCAACCCTGGTATGCTCCACATTGTGAGGATAAAATTTCCAAAAACTCAACCACCCTGTAAATGTAAAATGCTGCAAATTTGCTGCACACAAATTCATAGCATTTATCTCACACGTGAACGTACTCTAATAGAAGCAAACTTACTACATAGATGTGTGTGGTAAGGTGTAGGGCCAGGTACTCAGACAAGTATTTAAAAAAATATGATATATATATATATATATATATATATACACATACACTGTATACGGTAAATTTTTTTTTAATACTTGTCTGAGTACCTGGCCCTACACCTTACCACACACATCTATGTAGTAAGTTTGCTTCTATTAGAGTACGTTCACGTGTGAGATAAATGCTATGAATTTGTGTGCAGCAAATTTGCAGCATTTTACATTTACAGGGTGGTTGAGTTTTTGGAAATTTTATCCTCACAATGTGGAGCATACCCACATAATAAACTGACTTGCACTGCAGTTTGTCAATCTGCAGGACCAGTTTATGTTGTAAGTTTTAGGCCACCTGCACCTACACTGTATACATTATATACACAAATATATATTGTATACAGTATACACACAAGTATATACAGTACATATGCACATACAGTATATATACTGTATACACTATATACACATGCACATACAGTACATATGTACACATATAATCTATACAGTGTATACACAAATATACACTATACACATATATACAGTACATAAACACATATTTACTGTATACAGTATATATACAAGTACTTACAGTACATACACATATATACTGTATACATTTTATACAATACATATACACACATAAAGTCACTTACAGGCATCCTGGGGGTTAACGTGGAGCAGGGTGAGGTGGAGAAGATGATCTGGTTTTCCCTGCTGACAGGGCGGTTTTTAAGCGCTTCCACGATCTTCACTCTTTGCAGGCATAGGTAGTGAATTATAGCCTGTGACCCGACAGGAAGTTCATGTGGGGTCAGGGGTTATCATTCACTGCCTGTGCTCTGTTTACCTGGCCAGCCTGAGAGTGTAAAATGGCCTCCTCCAGTCCAGGTCCCTCTGAAGTCAGTGCCCGCGCGGGAAAAAGGCAAGGAGGAGCTGTTATTTCATTGGTGGTTAGTGGCCACGTGACTGGGATGGCTCCTCCTCCCTCCCCACTCTTGGCCTTGTGTTGGCTGCAGCAGTGCCAGTGACGCCGCGCCGCTGACAGCTCGCACAGTCCGGACCCGGCCCCTGTCTCCACCTCCTCCTCACTGTTGTTGGTAGGTTAACTTATTAGATCCTTGCGCGCAGCGCCTCCGCCGGCCGGCCCGCCCTCTCAGAGCTTCAGAGAGCGGCCGGAACTTTAAACTAATGTATGCCGAAGTCTGTTGCGTACTAATTGCGTACGCAGTACAGACTTCGGCGACTCAGCCGGGTATCGGGTTTTCACTACTGAAATTCACGGACGCTGTTTTTTTCTGCCGGACGCTACGGACGGCAGAGAAAAACAACGCTTTTTTGCGGACTGTCCGTAAATTTACGGACGGTTGGCAACCCTGACCTACAGTAATCGTCTCAGGACTGAAGGATCAACAACAGCCAAAAAAAGTACGGCTTCACAGTTAACTTTTATGGCAGCCATTCGTCTGCTGCCGTGAAAACGGAGATTGTCAAACCAAGTAGGTCACGGCACAGTAAGTAGACAGGTACAATTGAAAGTTGGGCGCCTCTAGCCTGGATACAAGGTGAGATACAGCCTCTAGCCTGGATACAAGATGAGATACGGCCTCTAGTCTGGATACAATATGAGATACGGCCTGTAGCCTGGATACAAGATGAGATACGGCCTCTAGTCTGGATACAAGATGAGATACGGCCTCTAGCCTGGACACAAGATGAGATACGGCCTCTATCCTGGATACAAGATGAGATACAACCTCTAGCCTGGATACAAGATGAGATACAGCCTCTAGCCTGAATACAAGATGAGATACGGCCTGTAGTCTGGATACAAGATGAGATACGGCCTGTAGCCTGGATACAAGATGAGATACGGCCTCTAGTCTGGATACAATATGAGATACGGCCTCTAGCCTGGATACAAGATGAGATACGGCCTCTAGTCTGGATACAAGATGAGATACGGCCTCTAGCCTGGACACAAGATGAGATATGGCCTCTATCCTGGATACAAGATGAGATACAACCTCAAGCCTGGATACAAGGTGAGATACAGCCTCTAGCCTGGATACAAGATGAGATACGGCCTCTAGCCTGGATACAAGATGAGATACGGCCTCTCACCTGGATACAAGATGAGATATGGCCTCTAGCCTGGATACAAGATGAGATACGGCCTCTAGTCTGGATACAAGATGAGATACGGCCTCTAGTCTGGATACAATATGAGATACGGCCTCTAGCCTGGATACAAGATGAGATACGGCCTCTAGTCTGGATACAAGATGAGATACGGCCTCTAGCCTGGACACAAGATGAGATATGGCCTCTATCCTGGATACAAGATGAGATACAACCTCAAGCCTGGATACAAGGTGAGATACAGCCTCTAGCCTGGATACAAGATGAGATACGGCCTCTAGCCTGGATACAAGATGAGATACGGCCTCTCACCTGGATACAAGATGAGATATGGCCTCTAGCCTGGATACAAGATGAGATACGGCCTCTAGTCTGGATACAAGATGAGATACGGCCTCTAGCCCGGACACAAGATGAGATACGGCCTGTAGCCTGGATACAAGATGAGATACGGCCTCTAGTCTGGATACAATATGAGATACGGCCTCTAGCCTGGATACAAGATGAGATACGGCCTCTAGTCTGGATACAAGATGAGATACGGCCTCTAGCCTGGACACAAGATGAGATACGGCCTCTATCCTGGATACAAGATGAGATACAACCTCTAGCCTGGATACAAGGTGAGATACAGCCTCTAGCCTGGATACAAGATGAGATACGGCCTCTAGCCTGGACACAAGATGAGATACGGCCTCTAGCCTGGATACAAGATGAGATACGGCCTCTAGCCTGGATACTAGATGAGATACAGCCTCTAGCCTTGATACAAGATGAGATACGGCCTCTAACCTGGACACAAGATGAGATACAGCCTCTAGCCTTGATTCAAGATGAGATACGGCCTCTAGTCTGGATACAAGATGAGATACGGCCTCTAGTCTGGATACAAGATGAGATATGGCCTCTAGCCTGGACACAAGATGAGATACGGCCTGTAGCCTGGATACTAGATAAAATACAGCCTCTAGCCTGGATACAAGATGAGATACAACCTCTAGCCTGGATACAAGATGAGATACGGCCTCTAGCCTGGATACAAGATGAGATACATCCTTTAGTCTGGATACAAGATGAGATACGGCCTCTAGTCTGGATACAAGATGAGATACGGCCTCTAGCCTGGACACAAGATGAGATACAGCCTCTAGCCTTGATTCAAGATGAGATACGGCCTCTAGTCTGGATACAAGATGAGATACGGCCTCTAGTCTGGATACAAGATGAGATATGGCCTCTAGCCTGGACACAAGATGAGATACGGCCTGTAGCCTGGATACTAGATAAAATACAGCCTCTAGCCTGGATACAAGATGAGATACAACCTCTAGCCTGGATACAAGATGAGATACAGCCTCTAGCCTGGATACAAGATGAGATACAGCCTCTAGCCTGGGCACAAGATGAGATACAGCCTCTAGCCTGGATACAAGATGAGATACAGCCTCTAGCCTGGATACAAGATGAGATACAGCCTCTTGCCTGGATACAAGATGAGATACGGCCTCTAGCCTGGATACAAGATGAGATACGGCCTCTAGTCTGGATACAAGATGAGATACGGCCTCTAGCCTGGACACAAGATTAGATACGGCCTCTAGCCTGGATACAAGATTAGATACGGCCTCTAGCCTGGATACAAGATGAGATACAGCCTCTAGCCCGGACACAAGATGAGATACGGCCTGTAGCCTGGATACAAGATGGGATACGGCCTCTAGCCTGGATACAAGATGAGATACAGCCTCTAGCCCGGACACAAGATGAGATACGGCCTGTAGCCTGGATACAAGATGAGATACAGCTTCTAGCCTGGATACAAGATGAGATACGGCCTCTAGCCTGGATACAAGATGAGATACAGCCTCTAGCCTGGATACAAGATGAGATACGGCCTCTAGCCTGGATACTAGATGAGATACAGCCTCTACCATGGATACAAGATGAGATACGACCTCTCGCCTGGATACAAGATGAGATCCGGCCTGTAGCCTGGATACAACATGAGATATAGCATCTAGTCTAGATACAAGATGAGATACAGCCTCTAGCCTGGATACAAAATGAGATATGGCCTCTAGTCTGGATACAAGATGAGATACGGCTTCTAGCCTGAATAAAAGATGAGATACCTCATGTAGCCTGGACACAATGTATTCAAGTGTTCTAGAAGCATCTGTCATGCAAACTACCCAAAAGTAGGCTCTGAGAGCCTTTTTATGCCGCTTTTATGCCCTCTTGTGGCAGATCCACTGTCTAATCAGACCAAACCTGTAATCATTTACATATCTGCCTGAGACATAACTGCAAGGACAGCACTGCACCAATCTGACATTTCTATATGTGTGCACTATTTTTGTGTCAATGATTGTAGCAATAGACAGACAGACAGATGATAGAAGTCTTCAGACCCTTTTACTTTTTTCACATTCTGTTATGTTGCTCCTTGTGCTAAAAAAAAAAAGTTTTTCCATCCTTATCCACTCAATAACCTGCAACAAAAATTTTTGAAAATTTATTAAAAAGTAAACATTAAAATTTTGCCTGGATATACGTATTCAGACCCTTTGCTATGACATTTGACATTTAGGTCTGGGTCCTCCCATTCCTCTTGATCGTCTCTGAGATGTTCTACACCTTGATTGGAGTCACCTGTGGTAAATTCAGTTGATTTGAACAGGATTTGGAAAGACAGAGCCCTGATCTCACGGGTGACAATGCATCAGAGCAAAAACCAAGCCATGAGGAGGAGAGAACTGACTGTAGAGCTCAGAGACAGGATTGTGGGGAGGCAGAGATCTGGAGATGGGGACAAAAACATCTCTGCTGACCTGAAAGTTCCCAAGAGCACAGATGGGTGCAGATGGGAGAAACTTCCAGAAGGTCGACCATCACTACAGCCTTCACCTATCTGAGCCAGAGAGAAGCCTGAAGACACACGAAAGCCGCCTGGACTTTGCAGAAAAGCACCTCTCAGACTGTGAAATACAAGATTCTCTGCTCTGATGAAACCAAGATAGAACTTTTTTGCCCCAATTCTATGCGTTATGTCTGGAGGAAACCAAGCCCTGCTCCACACTTGCCCAATACCATCTCTGCAATGAAGCCTGAAGACCTTTCGAATACATTGTAAATGTCACACTGTAATAAATGTTACACAACGTGTCCTGAAATACTCTGTGCTGTGAGACTCTGTGACACCCACAAACTCATTACACCACTCTGCTGAAATACTCTGTGCTGCTATCAGTCCTCCTCACATGCAGCCCTGTCTTTGCTGACATCATCACACACTGATCAGTCACTGCTCCCCACAGCACACTCCTGTCCTGAAATACTCTGTGCTGCTGGGGACCAGACACCTCCTATTTTTCTCCCTTCCTCTCCTGACACCATGACGCTACCCCTGTCGCATGCAGCCCTGTCCTTACTAACGTCACCAGCTCCCCATAGCACACTCCTGTCCTGAAATACTCTGTGCTGCTGTGTCCGTCACTTCATCACAGGGGCACTGATTTACCATGGAGCTCCCCCTTAAGACCGCGCCCCATTTCAGGGATGACATGCTGGGATCCCCGCTCTCTACCTGTCCGATCTTCACTTTCCATCTTCATTCCTCCACGTAACCAGTTATTTGCTGAAGCCGCGGCGACTCTTTCCCCCTCACTAATTAACACCCGGCTCTTGAGAGGTTCAGATTTACTCAACATCTATTGTTTGTTGTAGAGAATCCGACTTTTTTTTTTTTTTTTAATTCCAGGGTAAGCAGCTCATTTGCATACCGCGGCGGAAGAGCTGTGCAAACGGCTTAATCGCTGCCCTCGAAATGAAAGAAATTAATTGCGTGTTGCAAGTGGGCAAAGGGTTAAATGAGAGGCGCCGAACAAAAGACAAGGAGCCGGGGAGGAATCTGCATTTCAGGGGAATTTTTGACAATGAGAATGTTTTACCTGGGAAAGATTAACCCTATAGTGACTGTATGCAATGTTTTCCAACCTGTGGCTCTCCAGCTGAAATTTCTTAAAGGAACACTCCAAGAAAAACTGCCTTGTGCAGGGGGAGGTGCATGACTCGGTAGTAGTCTTAGTGCAGGGGGAGGTGCATGACTCAGTAGTAGTCAGAATACATGATACCACAGCCTTTAGTTCTCCTTCCCTGACTGCAGGATCTGTAAATGTTTCCGACCCTCCTCGGTCACCACAAATTCCATCTGGTGTAAAACAGAGTGGGAGGAGGGGGATGCAGCTGCAGTATCTCTCCCTCACTGTGTGCTGTGAGAGGGGAGGAGGAGCAACCACTGGAGGAGACATCTGATTGGCCCAGAGCTCACAGCACAGCAATGACATCACACCAGGAAGAGCCCGCCCACTCGGCAGGCATGGAGAGAAGCAATGTGCAGTGCAGAATCCAGCAAAAGGAAGAAGATGCAAAATCTGCAGCTGACACAAAACATCTCTGGCTACAGCACATGTAATACACATCTACATGGATGTTCAAGAGCACGTGTCAGCAGGATCAACCCTATTAGACTAGGCATACTGTCTGGTAGAGTTGATCCTGAAGACTAAAATTATATCAGTGTTTTGAAAAAATGGGGGCTTTCATTCTTCATGCATATGAGGTTTTTAGTGCACCGAGGGGTATAGCCAACACTGGAAAGCTGAGGAACTCTGGTGCACCGAGAGGCTAGGCCCCGCCTCTTATTGCCCTGAAGTCCAAGCAGACTCAACCCTACCGCATGTCTGGTTTGATGGGGTTGATAGAGCTGACAGGTGCCCTTTTTATTGTTGCCAAACATTACATGTTACATTGTATTATAATATGGATACATTGTCTGGTTCTTCTAGAATGAAATAAATCCCATGCTGTATATCAGGGATCAGCAACCTTCGGCACTCTGGCTGCTGTGAAACTACAACTCCCAGCATGCAAACACACTCGGCTGTTATTCTGACTCCCATAGAAGTGAATAAAGCACTCTGGGAGTTGTAGTTTCTGAGCAGCTGGATTGCTGGAGGTTTCTGATCCCTGCTCTATATCATGGTCCTGTCCCTGGCCCCTATATATGGGATGGTCACTACTGCACTATGCAGGCTTTTACCCAGTGCGCCACCTAGTGGAGGCGAATATATAACACAAGAAAACTCCCACCTTTATACAGTATGTGGATTATGGGGTCAGATTTAGAGACAATATCTTACTCCTGTAGACAGGCAGATTACACAGGCGATTGTTGGGAGGGAAGCGTTCCTTCCTGGCAATCACTTGCTCATCAGTGGAGGAGACCGTGGCTATCACATGCAACAATCTCCTCCACAGTATAGGGAGCAGTGATCGCCAATGTGATCGTTCGTCCCCATACTGAATCATTGCCGACAGCAGATCGTGATTACACTGCACACAAACAATGATTTTTAAACCTTTTGAAAGGTTTGGATTACTGTGGGGTAATCGGCGGCAGTATTACACTGCCAGATCATCACTAACGAGCGTTCCTGCAAACGCTCATTAGTGATGATCTGGCAGACAATCTGCCAGTGTGATACATCCTTTAGTCTAGTTAGTTTAACCCAGGCATGCCCATTCTGCTGCCCTCCAGCTGTTGCCAAAACTACAACTCCCAGTATGCCTGGACAGCCAACAGCTATCGGCCTACAGCAGGGCATGGTGGGAGTTATGGTTTTACAACAGCCGGTTGAGCGTCCCTGGTTTAACCCATACCTGCTCATTCCCCATGCAGACCTATTTAGCAGACTAATTGAAACTCATGCCCTTAAAGGGGTTGTCCAAGGTTTTGATATTGATGGCTTCAATATCAGATAGGCAGGTGTCTGACTTCTGGCACCATCTGTTTGAAGAGAAAGCGGCGCTCACCTCTCCCTAAGCCCGTGACGTCACATTCATCGGTCACTTGGCCTAGGCGCAGCTCAGTCCCATTCAAATGAATAGGACTGGGTTGCAATACCAAGCACGGCCACTATACAATGTCTGGCGCTGTGCTGGAGCTCCAGGATGATCGTCTCCACCGATCAGATATTGAACTCCCAGAAAACCCATTTAACTTGCATGCTTGTACTCTGCATACCCCGCCAGTCTCGGCCACTGGTAATGCCTTCATTCTTGTTGCCAGCAAGCGGCGATTTTGCGTTTTACCAGGCGTTATGCGTTAACTGGTTGCAGACTTCTGCCGCCGTTCTGTGCTATTTTCCTACGTGCCCTAGGAACCTCATTTCCCAGGTACAATGTATCTCTCAGTGAATGTGAAATCTTTTTTTTTTTGTCCCCGGCAAATATAACGGAGACGTCATTACGTTTGGCCACCAGGGGGCAGTAGAGGCCTTTTCTACAAAACGTGAAAAAAAAATGCGCTTCCACCCTGCACCTCTCCGAATGTACAAGCATCTAGTTACATTGGAGCCTAGAGCAAGGGTTGAGAGAAGCAGAAGGTGAGAACGGGAGGGGGAGGCCGAGGCTGCTGGAGATGTGCTTGATGATAATTTGAATGCACCCGTTAATGATCAAAGTGTTACACACTAATTACTAGCACTTACCTATGAGATATTAAGTAATCTGTCTCTTTTTTTTTTTTTTTGCACCTAACGACGGTTCTCGTAATGAGCTTCAGACCGACTCTTTTATAAATATTTTATTTATTTATGGCTTCATTTTTATTTTAAGCTGATAATTCCCTGGCGGCTGCGAATAAAGTTACTGCCGGGTGTGGAGGAGCCGAGACTTTGTGCTGGGAGGTCGGGACGGGGGCTCTGGATGCGCCATGTTACCAGCTAGGCGATCAGCTGGGAACTGGGGAAGGGCAGATCAGTCACGTAGCTGTTGCAATTGAGACCGGGCCCCTAAACCAGGGGGACCTACAGGGCACCACCTTGTTGCCACAAGGCACTGATGGACTGATCACGACGCACTATTAAGTTCTTCCTCCCGGCCAGCGTCATCCCTACACTACACAGACACGTGTGACACAGGCTGCCTAGAATGGATGGACAGGGCCGCAGGGCACGTGATGGTTTTGCAGCAAACGCGAATTGGCAATTCCAGACCGGACGCGTTGAGGATGCGCGGTGTGGAAGATAGGATGGGCCGAGTGATTCCAGAGACGCAGGTAGGCTGCCAACAGAACACGGAGTCCTGCCTGCAGAGGGGCGGAGGGGTGGTCTGCAGAGGGGCGCTGGGGTGGCCTGCAGAGGGGCATGGGGGTGGCCTGCAGAGGGGCATGGGGGTGGCCTGCAGAGGGGCAGGGGGTGGCCTGCAGAGGGGCTTGGTGGTGGCCTTCAGAGGGGTGGCCTGCAGAGGGGCGTGGGGGTGGTCTGCAGAGGGGTGCGGGGGCGGCCTTCAGAGGGGCGGAGGGGTGGCCTGCAGAGGGGCATGGGGGTGGCCTGCAGAGGGGCTTGGTGGTGGCCTGCAGAGGGGCTTGGTGGTGGCCTTCAGAGGGGTGGCCTGCAGAGGAGTGGGGGGGTGGGCTGCAGAGGGGCTTGGTGGTGGCCTGCAGAGGGGCTTGGTGGTGGCCTTCAGAGGGGTGGCCTGCAGAGGAGTGGGGGGGTGGGCTGCAGAGGGGCTTGGTGGTGGCCTGCAGAGGGGCTTGGTGGTGGCCTTCAGAGGGGTGGCCTGCAGAGGGGCGCGGGGGTGGCCTGCAGAGGGGCATGGGGGTGGCCTGCAGAGGGGCTTGGTGGTGGCCTTCAGAGGGGTGGCCTGCAGAGGGGCGCGGGGGTGGGCTGCAGGGGGATGCTGGGGCGGTGTTCAGAGGGGCGCGGGGGCAACCTGCAGTGTCAGTGGAGGTGGAACCTACAAGGTGTGTTGAGGATGAAGTTGAGGTGTTAAGCGGTATTGAGGGTTGAGGGGCCCAAGAGCCTTTAGCTACACCCCTGAGATAGATTAATGCCATTAGCTAAATCACCTAGAATGCAATGGGCAAGACAAATCTATCTCATATCTATCTATCTATCTCATATCTATCTATCTATCTATCTATCTATCTATCTCATATCTATCTATCTATCTATCTATCATATATCTATCTATCTATCTATCTATCTATCTATCTATCTATCTATCCTTTGTACACTCCTTATTTTCTAAGTTTATAGCATTTCCTGTGATGAATGTCTCTGTCCAGGTCATGACTATCCCCCGCTCTATATCCCTTCCACCTTCCTCATGGATATATCTACTTCATGTCTCTATAGTGCAGATACCTTGGACAGCTCCTGCAGCTGCAGATTTGTGGAAGCAATAAAACACTACATAATGTATCAATTCATTAGTAACCTAGAGATGAGAATATCACACGAAAGATACAAAGAAGCAAATACAACATGATAGAGTAATTATCATCATCATGATAACAGAACAATAGCTCCTGTCAGAGGCCTAATGATGGAGACAATCCCACACCAATCCCCCGCGTCACCTCCCCCAGATATAGCGGTGTTCTCCCACCTCCACCATGCCACCTCTAACGCGCTTTTTAGAGCAGAATAGTCAAGCTTCTGTCCGCCATATTGACTTTACAAGTAACTCTCTACCTTCTCAAAGAGCTGATCAGCGGGGGTCCAGGGTGTCGGACCCCACCGATCAGATACTGATGACCGATCCTGAGGATAGGTCATCAGTAGTAAAATCCTGGAAAACCCCTTTTGATACATAGACATGCTGGATCCTCTACTTCGGCTAAGAGATGAGGGTCCTGAATGAGAACGCCGTCAATCAATGAGAATTCTCTTATAGGATATCGGATAATGGGTTTAATTAATTTTTTTTTTTTTTTTTAGTCTTCATCACTAAGTAACCTTATTAACAGGATGTATGGGAGACAGCGGAGGACGAGGGAACATGACGTTTTTGCTGTAGGAGCGGCCTTGGAGTCTTGTCTTCCGTATAGAAACCTTTCTTGACTTTTTTCCGCGCTGTAATGAAATGTCTTGACCTTTATATTGCAGCCATTAAGACGTAAATGAACATGCGATACAAAGTCCCAGCGCATTCATCATAGTGTAAATTATGGAAATTAGCCCCGTCTCAAGTGAAACGGAAAGGCTGAAAAATGGCGACAAACATCAGACGACGTCACGTACAAAGGGAATCCCACAGATTAGACACAGACTGAAGAGGAACGCTACATTGTAACAGTATGTTCACATCAGAAGAGTCCCACGTGGAATCTGCCACAGATATTCCAGTAGGCCCAATATCTATCTCATATCTATCTTCTATCTATTATCTATCTTCTATCTATCTATTATCTATCTATCTATCTATCTATTATTTATCTATCTACTATCTATCTATCTGTCTACTATCTATCTATTATCTATCTATCTCATATCTATCTACTATCTATCTATCTAATATCTATCTATCTATCTATCTATCTATCTATCTATCTATCATCTATCTAATATCTATATATTTATTCTATTTAATATCTATCATCTATCAATCATATATCTATCTATTCTATTTCACATCTATCTAATCTATCTATCTATCTATCTAGCATCTATCTAATATCTATCTAGTATCTGTCTAAAATCTATCTATCTATCTATCTATCTATCTATCTATATCTATATATCTATCTATATATCTATAGTTTGAGCACATGTACACAGCTTGACAAAGACTGCAATGAGCAGTTGAAACGTTGCTGCCTGATGGGTGAATAAACCACTTATTTTTTTCACGTATCTATTGGAGTGCTGCCTTATTCATCGACATTGACATAGCGGACCAAGGTTCCTGGTACTAAGGATTTGCACCCGTTTGGATGCGCTGCTTTTTTCCCTTTTTGTACTCTATCTATCTATCTATCTATCTATCTATCTATCTATCTATCTATTATTTCTATTATCTATCATTTATATATCTACTATCTATCTATCTACTATCTATCTATCTATTTCATATCTATCTATCTCATATCTATCTATTATCTATCTATCTATCTATCTATCTATCTATCTATCTATCTATCTATCATCTATCTCATATCTATCTATCTATCTATCTATTATCTATCTAATATCTATATATACTATTTCATATCTATCTATCTAATATCTATCTATTTATTCTATTTCATATCTATCTATCTATCTATCTATCTATCTATCTAGTATCTCTCTATCTAATATCTATCTATTTATCTATTTATTCTATTTCACATCTAGCTAATCTATCTATCTAGTATCTATCTAATATCTATCTATCTATCTATCTATCTATCTATCTATCTATCTATCTATCTATCTCTATTATCTGTCTGTCTATTGTGCTGTTATTAGTGTCATCACTCCTGCAGTTTTTGTAGAATATCTTTGCCCCCTCTGTATTTTCACCCCTGTATACAAGGTGGACACAGTAACTCTTGATTAGATGAGGACTAGACCCCAGAAGATGGTCGGAGAACATTCCTGACAGCCCCCATGTGTCTTCTTGGAACATGAATATGAATGGTGTCTGTAATTTCGATTGATCACAGCTGGGACCTAAAAGCCACATACATATCCAGACTGATCCATAAATTATTCTATCAGATGAAATTTACATAGAACTAAAAAGATAGTTAAGATCTGACAGTAGCGGAGTCTGTGGGCCGGACGGCTGGATGCTGAAATAGAGTCATAGTCCGAGTCTTCTCATAGTTATATGAAGAGAGTGAGGATGATCCCTATGGGGCCAATGACTTGTGCCCCTTTAAAGACAGGTTTTTAATTGGCTCTTCTTCTTTAACGTTAATTAGTGATGTAATTTATCTGATTTCTGCAGTATGAGGTAACTGTACATGCAGACTAACCTTTAGGAGGGGCAAGTTTTGGAACATAGAGCTCAGCTCCATTAAAGATATCATCAGGTTAAGATCAACTCTCTGTGTATCATATGGGCATCCGCCAAGTGCCATGTTGCTGGAGCCCTCCCGTTTGTCCACACGACTCTCGATGATTGTTACTGTGCTTTATCTTTGTATATATGTTTGTATATATATATATATATATACACTACTGCTTGAGAAAAGTCCCATTGAGAAGGACTGAAACGTCGCTCTGGTGTAATAAACACCTTTTTTTTGGCACAATTTACGGTGGTGCTGTGGAATTATTTATTTTATATATATATATATATCTTTTATCATAGTTTAGTAAACTCTTTATATACCTAAATCGTGTTAGGGCTATTTTTTTCTGAACTTCACTTCCAATCTCACGATAATACGTTTGGTGTCAGAAGTGGGATTTGAGCAAAAAAATAAGCATATTATTTATGAAATTATACAAAGAGTTGGTATGGTCTGGATGTCTATGGATGAGACCCTGGGCATCCATTAGAAAAGGGAACAGTTTAAGCTGCCTCATAGTATGTCTACAAGAGGCTAAATATATATACGTAGAGATCATTGGTGCAGTCTGAGAGTCTGCAGGAACTTGGGCAGTTGAAAGTCTGCTCATTGTAGATATTAGAGTTCATTCAATATTTAATAAGAAAGAGGCCCAGATGTTTAGGAAAGTTTTAGAGCCTTGGTGCAGTAGATTCATGACTTTTACTAGTGCCTGGAAAAATGTAAATATTCATGGAGTTAGGGAAAAATAAGGGTTAAGGGCAAAGTGTATAGATCCCTTTAACTGTGGGTCCCTTTAAAGGGTTATTCTCATTTTAGACAATGGGGGCATATCGCTAGGAAACGCACCTATATCTAGAACGGAGCGGGGAGCGCTGCGCCTGGAGGACCCCAGGTTTCCAGGGGTCCGGCCACCACCAGGCGCAGCTCCCCGCGCCGCTCATAGAAATGAATGGGAGCCGGGCCGTGCATGCGCGGTGCGCTCCCATTCATTTCTATGGAGCCGACGGAAGTAGCCGAGCCAGCGCTCGGCTATTTTCGGCGGCCCCATAGAAATGAATGGAGGGCGGCTGCGCATGCGCAGTGCGCCCTCATTCAGTTCGGGGGCTCCGTTCTGGAAATAGGTGCGGGTCCCAGCTGTGGGACCCGCACCTATAAGACACCTATAGACAATATAGGCACCTATAAGACAATGGGGGCATATCCTAGCGATATGCCCCCATTGTCTAAAATGAGAATAACCCTTTAAGTGGGGCTTTGTCTGTTCGCATAAATAAGCTGCCAGCCTCTCCCAAATTCTGTGTTTGGGGTGAACTGGTACAAATACACACATAGTTTGGTTTTGAGTCTGCACAGTCCAAAAAAAAAGGAGGTGAGAGAGCAGGGAAAACTTACCTGTACATATAACCAGAACCCATACCTGTACATATAACCAGAACCCATACCTGTACATATAACCAGAACACATACCTATACATATAACCAGAACCCATACCTGTACATATAACCAGAACCCATACCTGTACATATAACCAGAACCCATACCTGTACATATAACCAGAACCCATACCTATACACATAACCAGAACCCATACTGTACATATACATATAACCAGAACCCCATACCTATACATATAACCAGAACCCATACCTATACATTAACCAGAACCATACCTATACATATAACCAGAACCCATACCTGTACATATAACCAGAACACATACCTATACATATAACCAGAACCCATACCTATAACCAGAACCCATACCTATACATATAACCAGAACCCATACCTATACATATAACCAGAACCCATACCTATACATATAACCAGAACCCATACCTGTACATATAACCAGAACCCATACCTGTACATATAACCAGAACCCATACCTGTACATATAACCAGAACCCATACCTGTACATATAACCAGAACCCATACCTGTACATATAACCAGAACCCATACCTGTACATATAACCAGAACACATAAATGTACATATAACCAGAACCCATATCTATACATATAACCAGAACCCATATCTATACATATAACCAGAACCCATACCTGTACATATTACCAGAACACATAAATGTACATATAACCAGAACCCATACCTGTACATATTACCAGAACACATAAATGTACATATAACCAGAACCTATACCTATACATATAACCAGAGCCCATACCTATACATATAACCAGAACCCATACCTATACATATAACCAGAACCCATACCTGTACATATAACCAGAACCCATACCTATACATATAAACCAGACCCATACCTATACATATAACCAGAACCCATACTATACATATAACCAGAACCCATACCTATACATATAACCAGAACCCATACCTGTACATATAACCAGAACCCATACCTATACATATAACCAGAACCCATACCTATACATATAACCAAAACCCATACCTGTACATATAACCAGAACCCATACCTATACATATAACCAGACCCCATACCTATACATATAACCAGAACCCATACCTGTACATATAACCAAAACCCATACCTGTACATATAACCAGAACCCATACCTGTAATAAACCATACCTAAAACCAGAGCCATACCTAACATATAACCAAACCCATACTATACATATAACCAGAACCCATACCTATACATATAACCAGAACCCATACCTGTACATATAACCAGAACCCATACCTGTACATATAACCAGAACCCATACCTGTACATATAACCAGAACCCATACCTGTACATATAACCAGAACCCATACCTGTACATATAACCAGAACCCATACCTCTACATATAACCAGAGCCCATACCTGTACATATAAACAGAACTTCATTTTACCTTGCAATCCATTTGTCTAGCTCCTGTGTGAGCCTGCAGCACACTGACAGTATCATGGCTCCTGATCTTCCCTCACAAAACTACAATCCCCACAATGCCTAGCTTTCCTGCTGTGAGTTTGTGCTTGTTCATGAGTGTTGATGATCACTGATTGGCTGCCTGATATCACAGTGCAGACACGACCCCTCTACTCACCAATCAGCAGCACACTAACATTTAGCCAGAGAATTGATAGCAACACACTGAGCATGCTCGACCTAACAAAGGCTCAGAGATACAGGTCGGTGCCATGGTAACTAATAAGGAAACACAGTGGGTAGCAGAGGAAGAAAACTACTTTTATAACAGCAGAATGGTAAATATGTGAAATTTATATTTACAGTTAATGATTGATGAGGAATTAGTCTAAAACATAAGTTATATTTATGGTAACCGGAATACACCTTTAAAGTATGCTGAACATGTAGCGATGAGTTAAATAAGTGATTCTTGAAATGTTACATTGTCAACTGATAGATGTCTGTGTGGCAGGAAGAGGCAGTCTGCTGTACAGCAGATAGAACCCCATGACCACTTTGATACACATTGCTACATGCATCCAGTGGTCACCCAGGAGATCTAGTGGTTTCTGCTATGCAATACTTCTCATACAGATGGGAATGTATTACATAGCAGCAGCCCGTGGCTTTCCAGCTGTTGCAAACCACAACTCTCAGCATGCCCTGACCACTTCTGGCTACAGACAACTCACAATTCTCCCTGCGCCTGCACCTTTGTTTTTCTCTGGTTTTGCTCCCTTTAGTCATGAAGTCCTATAGTTTGCGGTGCGTCAGAAGCAATTGCTAGAATGGACGGTAACAAAAACTTCTATGTGGCACATGTATCCAAATAGTGGTCACCTAAGAAGTCCAATGGCTGTTGCTAGGCAACAAAAACCAGGTCGGTTGTCTGCACATCCTTGGAGCAGAGTATGGAGGGAGCTTCAATAGGAGAATTAATAATTGCACCCTATGCCTTGAGACTGACAGTGTTTACTCTGATACAATGGTTGCTGATGGTGACCTCCAGTCTCCGCTACTCCGAAAGCAATGTTTACATGAAAGAATCCTTCTTTATTCTTCACTTTCAAGTCAGATAAGAAAAAACAAACTGGAGTGGTATACAGCTTGGAGGCGGCAGCATTGAGAGCTAAATCAATATCATGACAATGGCACCTATCAATAAACCAAAAACCAATGACATCAGCAAACCACTATCGACTGAGAACTTCATTTCTGCATTGGGTTTGGCTTCCATGGAGATTTTCTTTTTTTTGCCTGGAGATGGATCTCTGTTCAGTCATCTATGTATCATTTCCGCAGTGCAATAAAACATTTATAACAATGTTGTCTTCTGTTTTTTTTTCTGGAATAGAAACCAGTATTCTGGACTCCTATCTAATAATGCACCACAAAAAAACATCTCTGGAGGACCCAACATGTATGTGCATTACCTAGACAGCCTATCGATTTCAGTAGGAACTGTGTAATACTTCATTTTGCCTGTGGGGGAGCCACAGGGAAATAATCACTTGCTGTCGGGGTCCCTACACACCTGATTGCTGTTGTTAAATGTGCAATAGGACAAAGACAAGATGTGGAGGGACTATCCGAGGGGCAGGAACTCGAACCAGGAACAGCAGACCATGAACTTGACTAGGAGCACAACCTGGAGATGGAACCAGAAGCACAGGGGCACAGGGAGCATGGCTGAGACTGGGGCCAGGAATGTGGAGACCAGGAACATGGTCAGGATTTGGAACAAAGAACACAGAGACCAGGAAGATAGCCAGGAGCATGCCCAGGAGCTGGAACCTGGAGCACAAAGTCCAGGAGTATGGTCAGGAGCTCAGCAAGCCTCTGAGGAGCTGGTGCAGAGGAAGGGAGTGGTAGTGGCCCTGGTGAACTGTTGTGTCACGGTGTACTCCCTCAGGCTGTTAATACCTGGGAATCGGTGCAGTAGAAATGTGGTTTGAAGAATAAGGCCAGCAGTGAAGTTTCACAGTCTCTTTTACTAAGTGCAAAGGGTAACTTAAAGAAGAACTCCCGCAAAACTTTTTATATAATCTGTAGTGAATGTAATCTTCTCATCAGAGACTGTATTTGTGAGTTATCCCCTCTCTTCTTATTGTAGCTGGGTCATGTGACCAACTCCCTGACCTCCAACTGACCCAGGACAGGAAGCCAGTTACTTCTCTATTCATTCCTATGAGACTCAGAGTGAGGCTCCCATAGGAATACATAGAGAAATAGACTTCCTGTCCACACATAAGATGCTGTGTTATCTGGTGAGTCTGATTGCTGGTCACGTGACACAGATGAGAAACATCAGGGAGATATAACTCACAAATACAGACACTGCTAAGAAAATGACATTCACTACAGATTACATCATGTACATTTCTAGCAGGACATGAAATAAAAATGTTTGCGGGAGTTCTTCTTTAAGGTACATTTCAGTAGCAGCGGATTACAAGTGCAATTTTCTGGCACCAGTAAGGAATATGGAAGCAAGTTGGATGGCTGCAATTTAGCACTTGTAAGAGTACATGTCCACTATCAGGTCTAGACTTGTATTGTACCTGCCCTAGTGGTAATATGGGTGATGGTGTCTTAGCTGTAGTCCATCACTTTCCAGCAGAGTCTTTGATGCAGGTGTTAGGTCACACGCTAGGATCACGTCCTCAAGGATTTACTTGACATGATTTTAGTTGTTCTCTCTGAAGAATCCTTTTCAAGAGCAGGAGCTCTGCAGTGTGCTTCCTCTCCTTCCTAAGGTTACATAGGAATTCCCCCTCCTGACAAAAAGCAGAACTAACCAACACCTTCCAAGAGGGGAGGAACAGTAATTGTGGATACCACCAAGGCTGGAGTACTGCACATGGAGCACAGGAACATAGCTAGTAGCTGGAACCAAGAGAGCAGAGAACAGGAGCATGACCAGGAGCTGGAACCAGGAACTTGGAGACCAGGGATTGAAACCAGGAATTCAGAGACCAGGAGCATGGCTAGCAGCTGGAATCAGGAAACAAGTATCACAGCCAGGAACATGAAGCACAAGAGTATGACAATAAACTAGGATAAGGAGCACAGAGATGAGGAATACAGTCAGGAGCTGGAACCGAAATTATGGAGACCAAAGGCATGGGTCAGAACCTGAACAAGGAACACAAAGAGCAGTAGTGCAGAGAACAGAAGCAGATAGACCAGGAACACAAAGAACAGGAGCATGGCTAGAACCAGGAGCATAGAGACTAGGAGCACATAGATCAGGAGTGTGGAGACTAAGAGGAGCACATAGACCAGGAGTGTGGAGACTAAGAGGAGCACATAGACCAGGAGTGTGGAGACTAAGAGGAGCACATAGACCAGGAGCCTGGCTAGAACTAGGAGCATGGAGACCAGAAGCACACAGACCAGGAGTGTGGAGACTAGGAGCATGGAGACCTGGAGCACATAGATCAGGAGTGTAGAGATAAGGAGCACATAAACCAGGAGCAAGGAGACCAGGAGCATGGAAACCTGGAGTACATAGATCAGGAGTGTAGAGATAAGGAGCACATAGACCAGGAGCATGGCTAGAACCAGGAGCATAGAGACTAGGAGCACATAGACCAGGAGTGCGGAGACTAAGAGGAACACATAGACCAGGAGTGCGGAGACTAACAGGAGCACATAGACCAGGAGCGCAGAGACTAGAAGAGCATAATAGACCAGGAGCATAGCTAGAACTAGGAGCATGAAGACCAGAAGCACACAGACTAGGAGCACATAGACCAGGAGCATGAGACCTGGAGCACATAGACCAGGAGCGCAGAGATTAGGAGCACATAAACCAGGAGCGCAGAGAGGAGCAAGGCACATTAACCAGGAGCGCATAGACCTGGAGCACATAGACCAGGAGCACAGAGACCTGGAGCGCAGAGACTAGGAGCACATAGACCAGGAGAGCAGAGACTAAGCACATAGGCCCAGAGACTAGAGCACATAGACGGAGACAGAGACTAGGAGCACAGAGACCAGGAGAGCAGAGACTAGGAGCACATAGACCAGGAGCGCAGAGACTAGGAGCACATAGACCAGGAGCGCAGAGACTAGGAGCACATAGACCAGGAGCGCAGAGAGCAGAGCACAAGACCAGGAGCGCAGAGACTAGGAGCACATAGACAGAGAGCAGAAGAGACTGGAGAGCAGGAGCGCAGAGACTAGAGCACATAGACCAGCCAGAGACTAGAGCACTGGAGCGCAGAGACTAGACCAGGAGCGCAGAGACTAGGAGCACATAGACCAGGAGCGCAGAGACTTAGGAGCACATAGACCAGGAGAGCAAGGAGCACATAGAGACCTGGAGCACATAGAGAAGCAGAGACCTGGAGCAGCATAGACCAGGAGCGCAGAGACTAGGAGCACATAGACCAGGAGAGCAGAGACTAGGAGCACATAGACCAGGAGCGCAGAGACTAGAGCACATAGACCAGGAGAGCAGAGGACTAGGAGCACACCAGGAGAGCAGAGACCTAGGAGCACATGACCAGGAGCGCAGAGAGCACATAGACCAGGAGTGCAGAGACCTGGAGCACATAGACCAGGAGCGCAGAGACTAGGAGCACATAGACCAGGAGAGCAGAGACCTGGAGCACATAAACCAGGAGCGCAGAGACAGGAGCACATAGACCAGAGAGCAGAGACTAGGAGCACATAGACCAGGAGAGCAGAGACTAGGAGCACACCAGGAATAGAGCACATAACCAGGAGTGCAGAGACCTGGAGCACATAAACCAGGAGCGCAGAGACCAGGAGCACATAGACCAGGAGAGCAGAGACTAGGAGCACATAGACCAGGAGCGCAGAGACTAGGAGCACATAGACCAGGAGTGCAGAGACCTGGAGCACATAGACCAGGAGCGCAGAGACTAGGAGCACATAGACCAGGAGAGCAGAGACTAGGAGCACATAGACCAGGAGCGCAGAGACCTGGAGCACATAAACCAGGAGCGCAGAGACCAGAAGCTTTTGGAGCACAGAAAGCAGAAGTGCGGCCTTTTTCTGTAACACCTCATCACATATCTGATCGGTGGGGTACGACCCCGGCACTCTCCCTTATTAGCATATGCTTATGAGTAAGGACCGGGTACTAGCAGCCCCCATTGACACAGTCCTCCGCATTTGCTGCCTGTGATTTTTTCATTAATTTTTTTTCTCCTGGACCCGGTTACGTGATGCCTGCACCTGAAGCTTAATTGAAAAATCTGCGACGATGGAGCGATGTGCGAGTATGTAAATAGAAGTTATTAAAATTGTATTGAAGAATAAATGTTGTAGAAAAAAGTCAAAGATTATTACTCTTCCTGCAAAGATCAAAGGAGAGGAACAATGACAGGAGCAGAATATTGTTATTACTGGCGGAGCGCTCGAGGAGCAGAGGGAAAACGAGGGCGAGGCTGGGGAGGGGAGCTCGGGAAATAGGGAGGCAGAATGAGGGAGACACGGGAGGTGGAGGTGAGGTTATTAAAGGGACATTACTATAAAATCCGGTAATTACATACAAGGAGGAAGAAGCTGAGCGAAACATTGGGAGGTCATAGACTATCGACTGCATAATCATCCAGCAGCGCAGAGTATTTTAGGAGGGAATGGGCTGATCTTGTGGGAGGAGCAGGGTCCTCCCAGCAGCACAGAGGATTTCAGGAGAAGAGCGTGCTGATCCTGTGAAAGGTCGCAAGCTGGGAGTTCCATAGTGGAAGGAGCAGGGTCTTCAGCAGCACAGAGGATTTCAGTAGAGGAGTGTGTTGATCTTGTGGGAGTTACATCGTGGAAGGAGCAGGGTCCTCCCAGCAGCACAAAGGATTTCAAGAGAGGAGTGTGCTGATCCTGTGGAGGTCACAGGCTGAGAGTTACATCGTGGAAGGAGCAGGGTCCTCCCAGCAGTACAGAGGATTTCAGGATAGGACTGTGCTGATCTTGTGGAGGCCACAGGATAGAGTTACATAGTGGAAGGAGCAGGGTCCTCACAGCAGCACAGAGGATTTCAGGAGAGGGGTGTGCTGATCTTGTGGAGGCCACAGGATTAGAGTTACATAGTGGAAGGAGCAGGGTCCTCCCAGCAGCACAGAGGATTTCAGGAGAGGAGTGTGCTGATCTTGTGGAGGTCACAGGGTGAGAGTTACATAGTGGAAGGAGCAGGGTCCTCCTAGCAGCCCAGAGGATTTCAGTAGAGGAGTGTGCTGATCTTGTGGGAGTTACATAGTGGAAGGAGCAAGGTCCTCCCAGCAGTACAGAGGATTTCAGGATAGGACTGTGCTGATCTTGTGGAGGTCACAGTCTGACAGTTACATAGTAGAAGGAGTAGGGTCCCAGCAGCACAGAGGATGTCAGGAGAGGAGTGTGCTGATGAGAATGCTCGAGTAGTGCTCCGCCCCCAGTGTATCAATTTCATTTAGAGTCTTCCTACCCCAGAATCATATGCAATTATATGACAACTCCCACAAGATGAATAGTATAACCCACCAGTTACACTTACTCCATTCTCCTCTGTAATATAATATATTGTAAAATATCGGCTCTGGAGGAAGAGTCATGCTGAAAGAAAGGGGTTAACAGTGGAACAGTGGAAGGATAGTCCTGTTTAACCCAGAAATCCCTAATACGTAATGATGGCAGTTTCCCGGCTCGGAGTTTGTAATCTTGAAATAAATCTCGACCGCAGCAATTGAGCTTCATTTCGAGCTGAAACAAGAATGCAGGCCGACCCGTAACCGCCACTGTGCAGAAATTACAGTAATCAGAAGTAAGTACGCCAATGCTTTATTCCCCGATCCTGCACTCCAGCCTGCACCGCCGCTTCCAACATCCGGAACATTCGGCTGCAAACATCACAATTAATTCAGGACAAAATAAACCTTTTATAATAATTGATCATAGAAACCCTAAGACCCTGCATTCCACGAAAAATGGAAAGTTCGGTAAAAGTTACGAGAACTACGGTTTTCTATGTCTGTGGTTCCTGTTGAGGACTTGGCAGCTTTAAACATTGAAGAGACAATCCACGGCGTTGCATAATCAAATGGCTCTTTAAGTGTCAGTCTTCAAAGGGGTTGTCCAAGACCTCAGAGAGTGGCTGATACCACCACTTCCCTGGTCCCCGCCACTGGGTTCCAGCTCCATTGCTCCCCAGCCGACTCTGAAGCTCCACGAAGCCCTGGCATCAACTTTTTGAGGTCTTTTTAAAGTTTGGATGACCCCTTTAATCGAAAATAATACAAAATCCAAAAGCAATCCAGGTTTAGACCAATTTCACACATGCGTCAAACAAATCTGGCTGTTTCAACAGAGTTTCCAGATCTGGCATAGCTGGCTAGTGCAGCGTGCCCACTGGCCCCAAATGTCTATAATGGGATGTGTTGGGGATCTGGACGCTCCCCAGGTTTTCAGTCGGGATTCAACTGGACAAAAATCCATATCCCAGGGAGCGGCCAGATCACTTCCACATCCCATTATAGTCAATGCCGTCCAGCAGGCATGCATCACTCTCTGGCTGTGCCGGATTTGGAGAACTCTTGCCGGACTTCTTTGATGCATGTGTGAAACTAGTCTAAGTATGGCTTGAGTGGTAAAATGGTGTGTTTACTGTACAGAAAAACCAGAATGTTTTGTTCACATTTGGACCTTTTTCAACAGTAAATCTGTGATAAAATATCATATAGACAAAATGACTGCAAAAAATAATTAGAGTTACAGTTAGGGCCAGAAATATTTGGACAGTGACACAATTTTCGCGAGTTGGGCTCTGCATGCCACCACATTGGATTTGAAATGAAACCTCTACAACAGAATTCAAGTGCAGATTGTAACGTTTAATTTGAAGGGTTGAACAAAAATATCTGTTAAAAAATGTAGGAATTGTACAAATTTCTTTACAAACACTACACATTTTAGGAGCTCAAAAGTAATTGGACAAATAAACATAACCCAAACAAAATATTTTTATTTTCAATATTTTGTTGCGAATCCTTTGGAGGCAATCACTGCCTTAAGTCTGGAACCCATGGACATCACCAAACGCTGGGTTTCCTCCTTCTTAATGCTTTGCCAGGCCTTTACAGCCGCAGCCTTCAGGTCTTGCTTGTTTGTGGGTCTTTCCGTCTTAAGTCTGGATTTGAGCAAGTGAAATGCATGCTCAATTGGGTTAAGATCTGGTGATTGACTTGGCCATTGCAGAATGTTCCACTTTTTTGCACTCATGAACTCCTGGGTAGCTTTGGCTGTATGCTTGGGGTCATTGTCCATCTGTACTATGAAGCGCCGTCCGATCAACTTGGCAGCATTTGGCTGAATCTGGGCTGAAAGTATATCCCGGTACACTTCAGAATTCATCCGGCTACTCTTGTCTGCTGTTATGTCATCAATAAACACAAGTGACCCAGTGCCATTGAAAGCCATGCATGCCCATGCCATCACGTTGCCTCCACCATGTTTTACAGAGGATGTGGTGTGCCTTGGATCATGTGCCGTTCCCTTTCTTCTCCAAACTTTTTTCTTCCCATCATTCTGGTACAGGTTGATCTTTGTCTCATCTGTCCATAGAATACTTTTCCAGAACTGAGCTGGCTTCTTGAGGTGTTTTTCATCAAATTTAACTCAGGCCTGTCTATTTTTGGAATTGATGAATGGTTTGCATCTAGATGTGAACCCTTTGTATTTACTTTCATGGAGTCTTCTCTTTACTGTTGACATAGAGACAGATACACCTACTTCACTGAGAGTGTTCTGGACTTCAGTTGATGTTGTGAACGGGTTCTTCTTCACCAAAGAAAGTATGCGGCGATCATCCACCACTGTTGTCATCCGTGGACGCCCAGGCCTTTTTGAGTTCCCAAGCTCACCAGTCAATTCCTTTTTTCTCAGAATGTACCCGACTGTTGATTTTGCTACTCCAAGCATGTCTGCTATCTCTCTGATGGATTTTTTCTTTTTTTTCAGCCTCAGGATGTTCTGCTTCACCTCAATTCAGAGTTCCTTTGACTGCATGTTGTCTGGTCACAGCAACAGCTTCCAAATGCAAAACCACACACCTGGAATCAACCCCAGACCTTTTAACTACTTCATTGATTACAGGTTTACAAGGGAGACGCCTTCAGAGTTAATTGCAGCCCTTAGAGTCCATTGTCCAATTACTTTTGGTCCCTTGAAAAAGAGGAGGCTATGCATTACAGAGCTATGATTCCTAAACCCTTTCTCCGATTTGGATGTGGAAACTCTCATATTGCAGCTGGGAGTGTGCACTTTCAGCCCATATTATATATATAATTGTATTTCTGAACATGTTTTAGTAAACAGCTAAAATAACAAAACTTGTGTCACTGTCCAAATATTTCTGGCCCTAACTGTACATCCTGTATTATACTCCAGAGCTGCACTCACTATTCTGCTGGTGAAGTCACTGTGTACATACATTACTTATCCTGTACTGATCCTGAGTTACATCCTGTATTATACTCCAGAGCTGCACTCACTATTCTGCTGGAGCAGTCACTGTGTACATACATTACTTATCCTGTACTGATCCTGAGTTACATCCTGTATTATACTCCAGAGCTGTACTCACTATTCTGCTGGTGCAGTCACTGTGTACATACATTACTTATCCTGTACTGATCCTGAGTTACATCATGTATTATACTCCAGAGCTGCACTCACTATTCTGCTGGTGCAGTCACTGTGTACATACATTACTTATCCTGTACTGATCCTGAGTTACATCCTGTATTATACTCCAGAGCTGCACTCACTATTCTGCTGGTGCAGTCACTGTGTACATACATTACTTATCCTGTACTGATCCTGAGTTACATCCTGTATTATACTCCAGAGCTGCACTCACTATTCTGCTGGTGCAGTCACTGTGTACATACATTACTTATCCTGTACTGATCCTGAGTTACATCCTGTATTATACTCCAGAGCTGCACTCACTATTCTGCTGGTGCAGTCACTGTGTACATACATTACTTATCCTGTGCTGATCCAGAGTTACATCCTGTATTATACTCCAGAGCTGCGCTCACTATTCTGCTGGTGCAGTCACTGTGTACATACATTACTTATCCTGTACTGATCCTGAGTTACATCCTGTATTATACTCCAGAGCTGCACTCACTATTCTGCTGGTGCAATCACTGTGTACATACATTACTTATCCTGTACTGATCCTGAGTTACATCCTGTATTGTACTCCAGAGCTGCACTCACTATTCTGCTGGTGCAGTCACTATGTACATACATTACTTATCTTGTACTGATCATAAGTTACATTATTATTATGCACCCCAGAGCTGCACTTACAATTCTGCTGGTTATGAAGCTTGTAGACAGATACATTATTAACAGCTTAGCTGCGCTCCTGCAGGGGAGCAGTAGGTTTTTTCCTACATCAGATGACTATAAAAAAAAAAATCACACTGGCGATCACTGTATAGGACCTTAAAGGGCTTCTGTCATCAGGAACATGGTTATTAAACTTTAGACATGTGCTAATGTCCGCTGAACCTTCCTGATGACAGAAGCCTTTTAAGAAACAGGAGATGAGAGATTTCAGCTCTGAAATGCATAATGAACTGAATCATCAAACATTGGTAGAATTTCTAATATTTATTGGCAGCTTAGAAATACCCTGTATTCCTCTGACTCGATGTGATCACTCCACCATTTTACAGATATTTTCTATGACACAGAATAATAGGTGCTTCCACCCTCCTGTAACTTTGTCTCATTTGGGAGGCCAAAGATGGAATCACTGAAATCAGAAGCTAACACGAAGCTCTTGCCTCCGATGCAAAGGGGCTTTTTGGCCTTCTGAGGCACCAAGGCCTCAGGGTGAACGCCACCTCTGTGCCCCTATAGCTAAACCACTGATTGCAATCTGGACATATTCTGCACTATTTTGATACATTTGGACCCAGTGAGTAGTATGATAATGTCCTGAGGTCTGGCAAATGTCAAGATCTGTCGATTCTTCTTCTTCCTGGTGCAGTGGATAATGGAGTCTTGAGTTGGATTATTTATGACTGCCCTGGTCTCTTAAGGGTCTGACATTATATGACATCACTGCTCTGGTCTCTTAAGGGTCTGACATTATATGACATCACTGCTCTGGTCTCTTAAGGGTCTGACATTATATGACATCACTGCCCTTGTCTCTTGAGGATATGACATCATATGACATCACTGCTCTGGTCTCTTGAGGGTCTGACATTATATGACATCACTGTCTTGGTCTGTTGAAGGTCTGACATTTTATGACATCACAACCGTGGTCTCTTAAGGATCCAACATTATATGACATCACTGCCCTGGTCTCTTGAGGGTCTTAAATTATATGACATCATTGCCTTGGTCTCTTGAGGGTCTGACTTTATATGACATCATTGTCCTTGTCTCTTGAGGCTCTGACGTTAAATGACATCATTGCACCGGTGTCTTGAGGGTCTGACATTATATGACATCAGTTCGCTATTTGCTTGGGGCTCTGACATATGACATCACTGCTCTAGTCTCTTGAGGGTCTGACATTATATGAAATCACTGCTCTGGTCTCTTGAGGGTCTGACATTATATGACATCACTGCCCTTGTCTCTTGAGGGTCTGACATTATATGACATCACTGGTCTGATCTCTTGAGGATCTGACATTATAAGACATCACTGCTCTGGTCTTTAGAGGTCCTGACATCATAAGACTTCACTACCCTGGTCTCTTAAGGGTCTGACATTATATGACATCACAACCATGGTCTCTTGAGGGTCTTACTTTATATGACATCACTGCCCTGGTCTCTTGAGGGTCTGACATTATATGACATCACTTCCCTGGTCTCTTGAGGGTCTGACATTATATGACATCACTGGTCTGATCTCTTGAGGATCTGACATTATAAGACATCACTGCTCTGGTCTTTAGAGGTCCTGACATCATAAGACTTCACTACCCTGGTCTCTTAAGGGTCTGACATTATATGACATCACAACCATGGTCTCTTGAGGGTCTTACTTTATATGACATCACTGCCCTGGTCTCTTGAGGGTCTGACATTATATGACATCACTTCCCTGGTCTCTTGAGGGTCTGACATTATATGACATCACTGGTCTGATCTCTTGAGGATCTGACATTATATGACATCATTGCTCTGGTCTTTAGAGGTCCTGACATCATAAGACTTCACTACCCTGGTCTCTTAAGGGTCTGACATTATATGACATCACAACCATGGTCTCTTGAGGGTCTTACTTTATATGACATCACTGTTCCCGTCTCTTGAGGGTCTGACATTATATGACATCACAGCTCTGATCTCTTGAGGGTCTGACATTATATTACATCATTGCTCTGGTCTTTTGAGGGTCTGACATTATATGACATCACTTCTCTGGTCTCTTGAGGGTCTGACATTCTATGACATCATTAACCTGTTAGGCAGGTATCATCAGCCGCTGCCAAATGTCTAAGACAGTAGTAGTCCACCCCTGGATAAGTACATCTGCAACATCATACCCAAGTGCATGTCAACCTCATTTAGACTAGACTGTCTTCCATCAACTCCTGCTCATTACTATCTGCATATATCACCACCTTGCTCCGTGGGCCATCTCAGGATCAATCATGCAGTGACCTGAAGGCCTCTGCTAAAGACAATAGTCGTACTACAGCCCCCACCATAACTAATCTGATAAAAGTTATGTCTTTTGAGGTGTGAACTAGGTTCAAAATTGGGGCCTAACAGGGACTCTATTTCAGCCATTCATCCACACCCAGAGTGCAAAAACCAACTCTCTTGAAGGTATGTCAGCCATATTGGTTGGCGCAAGGACAACCGTCTATGAAAGGTAACACACGTTTATTGGCTTAGGACTTCACAGCACTTGGCTCCATGTAAAAGCCTCACATCTTTTGTCATATAGAAGAGAGGCAGATATAAATCTGTTAAAGGACTACAACCCACAGCAAGCATTGTAGAACCACATCTTGGAAGAATGGAGCACTGGAGCAGGATTGTCACTGGAAGTACTACCACCTCCACCCTTACCACTAAGTGCTCTTGCGGGTCGTTGCATACACACTACAGTGGGATTCTATAAAACTGTTATAGTGCCTTTAGAGAGAAGGAACCCAGCTTTGGTTGGGTCTACCCTTTGCTACTGGCTGTCAAGAACTTGGTAGGACCTTCCACCCAGTGGATTGGAGAAAACTGTCCAAAGGGTCAAGCAAATGGCATTGAGGCTGTCATAAATATCAAGCCCTTCTGTCCTGAGTGACCTAGCACCATAATGTGGATCCATTTTGATCTCTCATGGGTCGAAACGTTGCGTATTCATGTTAAAACTTTTGAATTATTCTACTTCTAGCTGGATGATGTCACCTGTTTTTGTACACACTGGTTGGAAGTCATCTGTTTACGAGTTCATAGTCAAGCTGAAGAGTAGTCAAACTTTTGAGAAATGTTCTCCTGGTGGAATGATCTAGAAAACGCATCCTTCTACCTTGATCGGGAAATTATACAACAAAGAGATTCCTCCATCTACCTAAGAAGAAGAAAGAACAGAAGCGATCTCGCAAACTCCCATCCAGGCTTCAGAAATTGACTTTTCAAGTCTATTTTATCTTCCACGAGCAGACCGAAAGCGTTAAAAAAGAAGCAAAGACATCCATAATTAATCCAACCAGCAGCTGGAAGAGGGAGAGACAGAAAATATCACCAGCCAGCACCACAGACCTTCCTTTGAGCTTCCCTTTCATTCCTCAGGCGCCGGGAGCTGTTTGAAGTTTTTGGGAAGTCTTTGAAAGCTCTTTGTACCTGCCCGTTCTAATCATCCTGCGGGCCTGTTGTCGGAAATAAGATAACAGCCATGAAGTATTTGTATGCAGATTAGTGCCAAACAAACAAAGACAGGCAGCACATGCGGGCCAGAGACTACAGAGCCCAAGAAGAAGAAGATACAGGAATTCATTAGCACTTGTTTTTGGTGGAACAGAATGCAGTAAAAGACAAGGAGAGGGTCGGACGCCCCTAAAACCTTCAAAATATGAGCAACGGTTATATGATGAGCATTGTGATGTAGGACTTTATTGTCCAAGCCGTGACAGTTCAAATCTCGCCTCTTGATATGATGAAAAACCATCAACAGTGGCCATAGGTTTGAGATTTTGGGAAAACTTTTCGAGTGCCGATAGACTTTTCAGTGGTGGTCCACTCTTGGTTCTCCTGTGTGCATGTGATACACAAGTGCGTTAGTTTGAAAGGAGGCAGTAGATCTCCATTCAAAATGAACCAGCAATGGCTGCAAGAAGAGATACAAAAATGACAAAAACAAGATGAGACCAGTTGGCCAGCATATTCGGTTGGAGTCCGTAGATATGGTCTTTGCTCTAGTTTCATCAAGCACGTAAGGTGGCCACATTGGTACACATTAGTCTAAAGTTCGTTAGATATACATAATTGTAGCCAACTAATGACTAGTGTTGATCGAGCACCAAAGTAGAACACTAGGGTAGAACACTAGGTGATGCACCAAAGTAGAACACTCGGGTAGAACACTAGGTGATGCTCGAGTGCTCTACAGAGCACCCAAGCACAATGGAAGTCAATGGGAGAACCAGAGCACTAAACCAGGCACCCCCTGCTCTGAAGAGGGGATGGTGTCTGTCTGGTTCATAGGAAAAGGTCAGAAAAAGATGGAAACACCACTGAAAGGGTTTGGGAACAACATGGGGAGGATGTCTGGATGCATCTTGGACTCTCAAGTATTTAGGATGTTCAAACGTTATACAGCAGACGTAGCGCTGGGAATATCGCCATCACTAATGGCAGAAAAAATTACACTGAATGTCACAGGTATTTAGGATGTTCAAACGTTATACAGCAGACGTAGCGCAGATAATGTCGCCTTGATTAGCAGCAGAAAAAATTACACCGGATGTCAGGTATATAGGATACAGAAATGTTATAATGCACACGCTGCGCAGGTGGTGTTTAGGTCAGGCAAACTTGCGCTAATTTTGCCCCCCATGAAAAAAAAATATATTGCAGCCAGATATAACAATAGCCCTTAAAAGGACTTTTGGGTCTTTTAAACAGAACAACTAGCCCTGCTTAGCCAAATCCTATCCCTCCACTATCTGTCCCTCCTTGCGCAACGTTATACAGCAGACGCAGCGCAGGTAATGTCGCTTGATTAGCTGCAGAAAAATGACACGCGGATGTCTGGTATATAGGATACAGAAACGTTATGATGCACACGTTGCGCAGGTGGTGTTTAGGTCAAGTAAGCTTACTGAACTTTTGTCCCCCCCAAAACAAAAAAAAAAATATATTGGCAAGATATAACAATAGTAGCCGTTAAAAGGGCTTTTGGTCTTTCAACAGAAAATAGCCCTAGCCCGCCAATTTAACTAGTCCTCCTCACTAAGACTGAAGCCGTCACTGTCCACCGGGTGCTATATAGCACCCGATGACGCGGCCAGCCAATCACTGTAAGCAGCCAAATGGCTAATTTTAAAGGAGGGAAGTACCTTGACGCTATTGGCTAACAGCGGGCAGGCGAGGGAGACCGAGTTAATCTATGCTGGCGAGTATCGTATTCGGCCGGCTGCTCGCTCATCACTACTAATGACACATTCTTAAAATCTGATAAGTAGTCAGCCATGTTTGAAATTGTCGTCCAATAGTCGGACGAAAGATCTGTCATTGAAAGAACGTTCCAAGGAGGATCTTTGCCTGGTTTCATTGAATATGTATGGTCGGATTCAACAACTGGTCAGTCATCTCAGTGATACTTCATAGGTGGCTCTACACTAAAAAAGGCCTCTATATTCCTGAAAAGACCTCTGTGCTTCTTTTGGCAGACTGTACTCCTTCCATAATCTCAGCCTAACTCCAGTGACCATCCCTTGTTTCTACCGTGCACCTCATATTATGACACATCTCCCATTTCAAATGTAGTGCTCTGGGGCAAAGATACTTTGAAGTATGGATGTTTGTGTAGAATTGAGTCTATTGATACAATGCAAATCCATCAACTGCCTACTTTATTGCACTGTGAAGGGTTATCTTGCACTGTTTCATATTGTTGCACTGAATCATATCTGATTATTGTAATATATCCTGTTAATTTAAACTTTTATTGCACTGTATTTGCACTGCATTATGGAAAGGGTTAATGCACAGCCAGCTAATAGCGAGAGACTTTGGGACTTTTTACCTATGCACTGAGAAGCTGGTAATGTTCCACAGTTACTATAATATGAAGAGTTACATTTTGGACAGAAAATAACAGACACAGTGACCCTTTGACTGTCTAGCTAAGATGTCTAGACTGTTGTTTACATCTGAAAACTTCTTAGTAATTTCCATTGACTTGTCACGGCGAGCCGGCGACACGCCTCATCCTTACTGCGCGCCAGTCTCCCATGTCTAGCTCTGAACAGGTCGTTTCCCCTAGCAACCAGGGTACTGGAGGACCCAGCGACGCCTGCTTCATAAGCACGGCCAGCTTCCTCCATCCCCTGGACAACAAGCAGCAGGGGAGCTGAGCGCCGACGCCCAGTAGTCAGTGCTTATTTGTTTTTAGTTTCTGAGTTGGGTCACGTGACGCTGGCCACGTCACATGACCCATCTTCTGGGCCTATTTAAGCAGGCAGCCTGCTGGCCACAGGTTGCCTGTGTTTGGTCTTTCAGCAGTTGTGTGGTGACTTCAGTGTGTAATCGGACTTCGCTTTCTGCTTTATCACGACCCTTTGGCTTGCTGACCCTTCTATATTGTGTTGTGTGTTCTGTCTTTGTTTATTATTTTATCCCTTGTTCCCCTCCCCCTTACGCCCCTGCACTTACTCAGGCTAGGGTCTGTCGACCCGTTACGCGCCGTTATTTAGGACGGGCCGTGTAAGTAGGCAGGGACAGCGGTTGGGGTTTCAGACAGGGCTCACTACCTCCCTCCCGTGACAGACTTGTGGTGAGGCTTAATAAAAGTCTATGGCGGACAGGAACTGTGACAATGTTCCACTCCACCACTCCCATAGCTATGGTAGCTACGCCCCTGCTTCTAAGAGAGATAGACAGCCACCCCAGGCCTTTCCTCAGCACGGAACCTTCTTCTACCAGAGGGGAGACTGGAGAAGCCCGCTCAATGCCTCACCTCTATTGTTTTGCACACTGATTTACTGCAGACCCTGACTCTATGGACTTATTTCTCATTGGGGTGCACCACGCCTTACCATCCCTTCCAGAGAGCAGCAGCACGTGGTGACACCTCGATGGTTTCCAGGGGACTCAGAGTTGCATTGGGGCTACCCCAAACCTGGCCACTGCACATAGAGTCCTGTCGGTTCTAAAATCATCATATGAGTGAATTGGTCACCTCCATCCACAAAATCAGCACATCCCTCTTCTGAGTACTCGCATACCTCCGAGCTTTGTAAATGGACAAAGAGGGGACAATTTTTTCAGCAACTAGGCCACGCCTTAACTCCCCCAAAAATAATATACTTCTAATGCCCAACAGTTCCCTTCTCTGCCCCACATAGTAATTATTCCCCAGTTATGTGCCCCATTAATATGCAGCTGTGCCCCGTAAATATGCCCAGTTTATGTGCCCCCAGTAATATGGCCCAGTTGTGTCCCCAGTAATATGCCCAGTTATGTGCGAATTAAACTGCCCATAGTGTGGCCCCCCCCAGTAATATGTTGCGCCCGAAGTAATGCCCACCTTGTGCCCCCAGTAATATGTTGTGCCCGAAGTAACATGCCCACGTGTGCCCCCAGTAATATGTTGTCCCCAGTAAATGCCCACATTGTGCCCCCCAGTAATATGCTGTGCCCTAGTAACATTCCCACATTGTGCCCCCAGTAATATGTTGTCCCCGTAACATGCCACATTGGGCCCCCCAGTAATTGTTGTCCGAAGTAACAGCCACATTGTGCCCCCAGTAATATTGTTCTGGCCTAAACATGTCCACATTGTGCCCCCGTAATATGCGTGCCCTAGTAAACATGCCACATTTACCCCCAGTAATATGTTGTGCCCTAGTAAATGTCCACATTGTTCCCCTCAGGAATATGTTGTCTCCCAGTAACGATGCCACATTGTGCCCCCACAGTAAATGATGTTGTGCCCGCTAGTAACATGCCCATACATTGTCCCCCCCATAGTATGCTGTGCCCCCAGTAATGTGCCCACATGTACCCTCCAGTAATATGTTGTTGCCCTAGTAAATGCCCACATTGTGCCGCTCACAGAAAAGTTAAAAATAAACACTTTCTTCTTCTAGCACATCAGACATCGCTGGTCTAGTCAGCCTGGAGGGGATGGAGCCAAGGTCTGACTGCCTAGACCAGAGGTATGGAGAGCTGCAGGGAGGAACGGAGGAGGATGGAAGAAGCATGCAGTTATGTCACTGTCTGCTTCTCAATAATAGGCAACTGTCTCTGTGTCTATGGATCGAGACAGCTGCCAAACGAACAAAGCTCCCCCGTACGGGACAGCGGGCAGTCACTGCATCCGGGACTGTCCGGATCCGGGACGGTTGGGAGGTATGGTACTGCCTAGGACATTACTTTTTCCACTAACATAACATGTGTCTTCTCAAATGCTTGTGCATAGACCTCTCCGCATTTACATCATAGGGTCACTGGTCCCTGCAAAATCTGTACACTCCTCTCCTGCTGCTGTAATGATCTGACAAAGTGTGGCCACAAAGTGTTCTTTTTCCACGATCCAATTGGCTACAGAGCGTTCTATTCCTGGCGATTTCAGCTTCAGATTTGCAACAATGTATCGCTGACTACACTTGTCCTTCTCTGCTCGCTGAGCGTAAAATCCGCGTGAATAATCAGCCAGATGACTAGCGGTCGCTCCGCCGTAACGACTCCATCATTTCATGTCCCTCTATATATTCTCTCCTTAGTACACACTTCTCATCGGAGTGACTGAAATGTGTTAGCGTGGATTTGTGGCATATTGATGATCTATGAATACTCTGATTCCCCAAAGGAGCGCTAAAAACGTTACCGAACAATACGGCAGGCTATCCGCAACACATTCCGCAGCCAGGCAGGAATGGCTTTCAATATTTTTATCCAATAAAAAAAAAAAATGAAGATCATCTGAGCGCGGGTATTAGAACCCAAGCTCAGTCATTAATTCAAAGGTGCCCTGCAGGGGAAGGAGGGCGGGAGGGGTGAGGCCGAGTGCCCGTGTAACAAATGGGTTTCAGATCAATCATAAACTCTTTTATTCCTCAGTCATTGTCGGATAAGCACATCTGAAAAATGTTCAAATGAACCCGGCGCCGAGCTCGGAGCGCTGCAGACGGAATTGGAAGGTTGAGAGGGGAGATTAAAAGGTCGCTGAGTAATCTTTGATTGACAGCCTTGTAAACAACTGGCATGAGCGACACTTCTGCGCCGGCTCCGTATAGATCTACGATCGCTCGTGAATAAGTCATGAGAGTGTACTGTGAAAGGGTTAAATGCAAAAATAAAAAAAAAATAAAAAGCAATGCTGGCTGTCTCATTATTCTTAAACGGTATGAATAGTTTTGCAAACAGATTTCATACCCGGTCCAGCAAAAAAAAAAAAAACAACAACTTTGTAACAATATTCTGCTACCATGTATATGCAGCTCCTATGCAGGCCTATGTGTCTCTATGGTTACAGTCCGGCATTCAAGTGTTTATTCCTAATATTTCCTCGAACCTACGGACATTTGAAGAGGAAGCAGCAGGAACGACCAGAACATGATGGCAGGATGACAGAAGAATGGATGAAGATCCCCCAAACAAGGACTGAAAGACTCGTGGCTGCTACAAAAGTGTTTACAAGCT